>JAIOJX010000005.1:169613000-169668000 GCA_022376925.1 Tragulus kanchil
CCTTGCAGAGGCTTCCTCCGGTGCCCATATGCCTAACCCCTCTGCAAGAGAACCGCCCGCCTGTGCCCTCCCAGGGTGGAACCAGCCTGCATATTTGTACTATCTCTACCCCATTAGCAGCAGGTCAAACTGCTGGGACAATGATTAAATGTCTGACCCAGACGGTGTGTCTCTCAAGAATAAATGAAGGACCGTGTGACCCCAGAAAGGCAGAGGGTTCCTAACTGGCACAAGGATGGCCATATTCTTGCCCCTTGTTGTGGCATATGGGTGCTCAATTGTGTCCAACTCTCTGCAACCCCATGGACTGTAGCCCACCAGGCTTTTCTGTCCATGGGATTTCCCAGGCAAGACTACTGGAGTGGGTTGCCATTTCCTTCTCCAGCGGACCCCTGGCCCAGGGATCGAACCCAGGTCTCCTGCTTGGCAAGAAGATTCTTTTTACCCATGAGTCACCGGGAAAGCCCCTGAGGCCCCGCAGCTTGTGGTAATTCATTATGGCAGTTGTGGGAAACCAGTATGATCGGGAAAAGGGCTGAGACCCTCCCTGGAATGCTGGCTTTTTTAGGTGATATTAAAGCAAATGGCAATTTCACACCAAAGTAGGAACTGCTTGTGTCAACTCTTCATTTGGGGAAATAGTTTGGGAAAACTCTTCAGAATAAGTGTAATCAAACAAGTGAATGGGCCTGTTCTATTTACTCTGTTGTCAGAAAGAAACCTCTCTGGCGAGCACCCGCTCGCTGCAAGGGAGTCTGGGAAATGTAGTTTGGCTACTGCCTGAGAAAAGAGGAATCGCGTTCCGGTGAGCAGCTCTCAGCTTCTACCAGGCTTAGTGAAGGTCTTCAACTCTCACTCCTCCACTCACACCCGCCACTGTCCCCACCACCTGACACCCCACCCTTCATCAGCACCGGTCCTTTGGAGCTAGTTTCAGAGTCCCTAACAGAGAGAGGGGCTTCCCAGGTGGCCCTAGGGGTAAAGAACCTGCCTATCAATGCAGGAAACATAAGAGACACTGGTTCAATCCCTGGGTCAGGAAGATTCCCCTAGAGAAGGAAATGGCAACCCACTCCAGTAGTCTTGCCTGGGAAATCCCATGGACAGAGGAGCCTGGTGGGCTACTGTCCTGGTGGGCTACAGTCCATAGGGTTGTAAAGAGTTGGACACGACTGATGTGACTTAGCACTCATGGAGAGAGGACTCTTGGGAGCACTATTTGGCGCGGAGCGTGGTAGGCCCCTGCAAAGACCCGTGGGCGGGTCCGCCTCTGCTGCCCCCTTGCCTCCTGAGAGCGGTGCTCGCTGCGGGCGTCCGCAACGAGCCTGCCCTGTGCGCTTCCGCTGCAGAGCCGGGACCGCCGGCGACAGCAGTCGGCTGACGGAAGCCCCCGAGACCTCGGCGCACCGTCGGGCTTTTTCTTGTGCTCCTTGACTCCGCATGTGAAGTGCCAGGGCAGAGGCTCTGGACGCTCGGGGGCCCCGTCACCTACAACAGATTCCTGGAGGCCCTTGGAGAGTCTCCAGTCACACGGCCTGCTTCCTTGCGGTGGCTCTGGGGGCCTCTGCCTTTGTGGACCATCTCCCTCCTGTGCAGAATCTAAAGTCCCTTCTCTGCCTTGAGGACTCTATCCGCCAGGCCCACTCTAGCCTTCAGGGGAGACAGCTCCCTAGAAGACCCGTCCTTTGCTGGCTATGAGCCCCAGACCCCCCCACCTCCAGCACCACAAGAAACAGATGGTTACGATCCAAAGCAGAAACCAGCAGAATCCTCAGCAGCGGGGACCCTGGGTCGGGGAGTTCTCCTGGCTGCTCTCTCAGCCTGGCAGTGCTCTCCTCTTCGGCATCCTCCAGCTCGGTGAAATATCTTCAACATTAATTATTACAATTTATTAAATGTGAAGAAATAAAATCTCACTGTCTCCCCTTCGCTGCTGCCCACTTCCCCAGCAAAATGGAGTATCTTATTTTGCTAACTGCTTAAACATAAAACTCCAACAGAAAAAAAAAATTGTCCCCACAGCTCATATTTTTCATCATTTGGTCATTAAATAGTGATGGATATAAACCTATAAAGAACCTAAACTGAACCTTTTAACAATCCATGAGCTATACTATCATTTCTTTAATAGAACCTGCTGACCGTGCCTTCCACAGACGCCATTTGTCACTTTCAGCACGCAATAATCAATAAGTTGGCTTGAAAATAAATAATATAACAGTCACAATATATTATCTTTCAGACTGGCCTTATACTAACCTTAAAATGGGACCAAAACAAGAAGGAAACTTTTACATAAATGTTAAGAAGTTGGGACCATCACAGCCGGGTCTAAGGCCTGAATTAGATGGGTGCCAGATCTCTCTCCCTAGTTTGCTTTTTTAAAAATACTCATCTATTTATTAATTTTGTTTGACTGCATGGAGTCTTAGGGGTGGCACAGGGGATCTTCCTTGCGCTATGTGGGATCCTCTGTTGGGGTGCACAGAGTCCCCAGCTCTGGCTTGTGGGCCCAGTAGTTTGGACATGTGGGTTTCGCTGCTCCACAGCATGTGAGGCCTTAGTTCCCCAACCAAGGATCGAACCTGCGTCCCCTACATTGCAAGGGGGATTCTTTTTTTTTTTTTTTTTAAAGATTTATTAATTTATTTATTTTTGGGCGGAGGTCGGGTTGGGGAGGGAGGGGAGCAGGTGGGCCACTTCTATTGGTCTTTCATTTCTCTATTTTCATCCGTCTTTGTTCTTTGGCTCCTGTGGGCCTCCCATCGCGGTGGCCTCTGTTGTTGCAGAGTGCCGGCTCTGGGCGCATGTGCTCCAGAGCTCCGGTTCGGTAATTGGACACATCGGTCCAGCCACTCCGCGGCACGTGGGATCCTCCCAGGCCAGGGATCGAACCGGCGCCCCTTGCACTGCAAGGCGGTGTCCTTACCCACTGGACCACCAGGGGAAGCCCTGCAAGGGGGATTCTTAACCGCTGGATCGCCAGGGAAAGCCTGCTAATTCGCTTTGAGTTCTGTGGAGCTGGGCCGTTGCTCACAGCCCACTGCTGAGGTCAGACAGCACAGGGGCAGTCAGCACGGGACGTGGGAGCCAGACGTGACAGAGCCACAATTCTATAGCCGTGTCACACATCTACAGACATCCTGAGGCTCCTGCCTGGGACTCCAAGTCACAACTTCAGAGAAAAGAGGCCTGCCTGGTCACATACCCCGTACCAGGGCTGGAAGGCAGTTTGTTTAGATCCGAAAGGGGGTCACACCTGGATTCCACTTCAGGAACTGGTGCTCTGTGGGAGAGCAATGCCGCGAAGACTCCAGGCCACCAGGTGGCCTCGAGGGAGAGCGGGTTGCAGAAGCACCAACGCGAAGGCCGGGCCCCAGCTGTCCTCCAGGCTCAGCGACCCCAGGCGATCCCCGCGCAGCTCGTCCTGCGTTGGCCACCATCAGATGCTGCTGCTCTGTAGCAGCGGAGACCCCACCAGCCCAGGTCCCTGCCTCATTTGTTCATTCCTTCATTCATTTATTCATTCAACAGAACGGCACCGAGGGCCCACTAAGTGCCAGGCCGTGTTCCGGGCGCCAGGGCGGCAACAGTGGAGCAGAGACGAGCGGTCCTGCGCCTGGTGCGTAGCTGCTGGCCGGGCAACGAAACAGACACACCTCATGAATCCTCAGTCGGTCAGAAGCAGGGTCAGTGCCAGAGAGGACCACAAAGCAGATAGCGGACAGGGTCAAGTTCAGATCAAATCTCCACTTGTTCCCAAGTTTCCAGGCCATCTTCGGATCTGCCTTTAGTTACTCAGATCCCAGGGTAACCAGTCTCCCTCGGGTTCCTATTCGGGTCCAGTCCAGGTGGCTAGAGACCACTCTGTGTGAGGACTGCCTTCCCCTTATTGTAGGCAGGCAGCACTGTCCCCATTTTATAGCCAGGAGCTCAAGGCTCGGAAGCAGCAAGTCCCTGGTAGGTAGGTGACCAGCTGTCCCTGTAACTTGAGACTTTCAGTGCTAAAATCAAAGCATAAGGCCCCATTTACTGTAGCCCAGCAGGCTCTGTCCGTAGGAGTCTCCGGGCAAGGATACTGGAGTGGGCTGCCATTCCCTTCCCCAGGGGACCTTCTCGACCCAGGGATCAAACCCGGATCTGCCGCACTGCAGGCAGATCTGAAGCCAGGGCAGTCCTAGGCAGACTGAGATGGTTGGTCCCCCTCAGGCCAGTGTCAGAGCTGGATCTCAAACTCACCAACATTGCAGGCTCTCCACTGCCCCTCAGAGGAGGCCACTTGCAATTTGAGGCAGCAACTGCCGCTCAGAGTTCTAGAATGAAGAGCCTGGCAAAGACAAACTGAGATGATAGGGGCTGATTCTCACAGAATTGGGAATCAACCGGAACTGGTGCTCTGCGGGAGAGCAATGCCGCGAAGACTCCAGGCCACCAGGTGGCCTCGAGGGAGAGCGGGTTGCAGAAGCACCAACGCGAAGGCCGGGCCCCAGCTGTCCTCCAGGCTCAGCGACCCCAGGCGACCCCCGCGCAGCTCGTCCTGCGTTGGCCACCATCAGATGCTGCTGCTCTGTAGCAGCGGAGACCCCACCAGCCCAGGTCCCTGCCTCATTTGTTCATTCCTTCATTCATTTATTCATTCAACAGAACGGCACCGAGGGCCCACTAAGTGCCAGGCCGTGTTCCGGGCGCCAGGGCGGCAACAGTGGAGCAGAGACGAGCGGTCCTGCGCCTGGTGCATAGCTGCTGGCCGGGCAACGAAACAGACACACCTCATGAATCCTCAGTCGGTCAGAAGCAGGGTCAGTGCCAGAGAGGACCACAAAGCAGATAGCGGACAGGGTCAAGTTCAGATCAAATCTCCACTTGTTCCCAAGTTTCCAGGCCATCTTCGGATCTGCCTTTAGTTACTCAGATCCCAGGGTAACCAGTCTCCCTCGGGTTCCTATTCGGGTCCAGTCCAGGTGGCTAGAGACCACTCTGTGTGAGGACTGCCTTCCCCTTATTGTAGGCAGGCAGCACTGTCCCCATTTTATAGCCAGGAGCTCAAGGCTCGGAAGCAGCAAGTCCCTGGTAGGTAGGTGACCAGCTGTCCCTGTAACTTGAGACTTTCAGTGCTAAAATCAAAGCATAAGGCCCCATTTACTGTAGCCCAGCAGGCTCTGTCCGTAGGAGTATCCGGGCAAGGATACTGGAGTGGGCTGCCATTCCCTTCCCCAGGGGACCTTCTCGACCCAGGGATCAAACCCGGATCTGCCGCACTGCAGGCGGATCTGAAGCCAGGGCAGTCCTAGGCAGACTGAGATGGTTGGTCCCCCTCAGGCCAGTGTCAGAGCTGGATCTCAAACTCACCAACATTGCAGGCTCTCCACTGCCCCTCAGAGGAGGCCACTTGCAATTTGAGGCAGCAACTGCCGCTCAGAGTTCTAGAATGAAGAGCCTGGCAAAGACAAACTGAGATGATAGGGGCTGATTCTCACAGAATTGGGAATCAACCGGATGGAGGATTCAGTTCCAGTCCAGTCGCTCAGTAGCTGGGTGACCTTAGTCAAACTGCTTAATCTCTCTGAGCCTCAGTCTCCTCGTTCGAAAATGGAGGTGAATATGCGTATTTCAGCAGGTCTTTGATGAGGACCTGATCACGTGCATACGACACAGCCCGCAGGAAGGTATTCCGCTGCTGGTGGCGTTATTAACACTTAGAGCGTTTTATCCCAGGAACGAATGGGAAGAGCCCCTCTGCTCCTAGGGGCCGTGTGGAGGTAGGAACCAGCGCTGCCACATTCATGATGAATCCACCGGCTGCGTGGAGCCAAAAATACTCTCGGTGGGGAGCGTCTCTGTGACTGATATTAAAAATGACTGATTTAAGAGAAAGTGCTTCACCCCTGTTGCAAACTAAGAAGGTAGGGCTGGAGTGTTCGCAGCCTTAAATGCTGCAGTATTTCATCTCAGGGGAGTCATAAAGTTAAAGGTTAATAGGCTGTACAAATGACAGAGTTTAAAGGGAAAAATGGGGAGGGGTGAGGCGCTCTCGGGCGGCCGAGGGCGAGCAGGAGACAGGTGTTGGCTCACCTGCAGGGAGGAAATATGGCGGTGGGGCTGGCTGAGTGGGCTGGGCCCTTCAGGCCCCTCTGTCCACTCCCATAGAGAAGCTCCTTGTTGCCAGAGCTCTTCTCCCAAAGGGGGATTTCTTTCCTGGTAGGACCTGAGAACACGTGGCCTTGGAGAGGCCAAGGCGAGGAAGGGTTGTGAAAGTCAGCACCGAATTCGGTGTCCTGACGAAGAGGTTCTAGGTGACCTGGAGAGAAGGCAGGGGCCTCAGATGGAAGTGTGCAGAGCCCTGTTCACGTGCAGCTGAGCCTGTGGTCAGGTTTGTGGATCTCAAGATGAGGAGCACAGGAAAATCGCTGGGAAGCTGGTCACTCACGCAGATTCCTAGGCATCAGCTCAAACGCTGGGGAGCCCAGGAATCTGTGATTGAACACGATGTGCGAGGCAGCAACTGCCCCGCCCCAGGGGGTTCTTAGAATGAAGGGGGCCTGGCAAAGACAAACTGAGATGATAGGGGCTGATTCTCACAGAATTGGGAATCAACCGGATGGAGGATTCAGTTCCAGTCCAGTCGCTCAGTAGCTGGGTGACCTTAGTCAAACTGCTTAATCTCTCTGAGCCTCAGCCTCCTCGTTCGAAAATGGAGGTGAATATGCGTATTTCAGCAGGTCTTTGATGAGGACCTGATCACGTGCATACGACACAGCCCGCAGGAAGGTATTCGGCTGCTGGTGGCATTATTAACACTTAGAGCGTTTTATCCCAGGAACGAATGGGAAGAGCCCCTCTGCTCCTAGGGGCCGTGTGGAGGTAGGAACCAGCGCTGCCACATTCATGATGAATCCACCGGCTGCGTGGAGCCAAAAATACTCTCGGTGGGGAGCGTCTCTGTGACTGATATTAAAAATGACTGATTTAAGAGAAAGTGCTTCACCCCTGTTGCAAACTAAGAAGGTAGGGCTGGAGTGTTCGCAGCCTTAAATGCTGCAGTATTTCATCTCAGGGGAGTCATAAAGTTAAAGGTTAATAGGCTGTACAAATGACAGAGTTTAAAGGGAAAAATGGGGAGGGGTGAGGCGCTCTCGGGCGGCCGAGGGCGAGCAGGAGACAGGTGTTGGCTCACCTGCAGGGAGGAAATATGGCGGTGGGGCTGGCTGAGTGGGCTGGGCCCTTCAGGCCCCTCTGTCCACTCCCATAGAGAAGCTCCTTGTTGCCAGAGCTCTTCTCCCAAAGGGGGATTTCTTTCCTGGTAGGACCTGAGAACACGTGGCCTTGGAGAGGCCAAGGCGAGGAAGGGTTGTGAAAGTCAGCACCGAATTCGGTGTCCTGACAAAGAGGTTCTAGGTGACCTGGAGAGAAGGCAGGGGCCTCAGATGGAAGTGTGCAGAGCCCTGTTCACGTGCAGCTGAGCCTGTGGTCAGGTTTGTGGATCTCAAGATGAGGAGCACAGGAAAATCGCTGGGAAGCTGGTCACTCACACGCAGATTCCTAGGCATCAGCTCAAACGCTGGGGGAGCCCAGGAATCTGTGATTGAACACGTTTCCACTCATCTCCACAGGGGGCCCTAGGGTGATCTAGAGGTCCACTCGGGAAAGCCCCGAATGGTGAGTGTATGAGAGTCAAGTTCTAGAGGCACATTCCTGGATTTTAGGATTGACTGGTTGGATCTCCTTGTTGTCCAAGGGACTCTCAAGAATCTTCTCCAGCATCTTTAGTTCAAAAGCATCGATTTTTTGGCACTCAGCCTTCTTTATGGGCCAACTCCCATATCCATACATGACTAATGGAAAAAACCACAGCTTTGACTGGACGGACCTTTGTCAGCAAAGTGATATCTCTGCTTTTTGCTTCTCAATATGCTGTTTAGGTTTGTCATAGCTTTCCTTCCAAGCATCTCCTTAGACTTTTACAAAAATACCGTAAGTTACTGGTTACAGTTCCACCTTAGAATAAGAATCTAAGGCCCGGAAAGGCCAAGAGCCTTGTCCAAGGTCACTCTGTGGGCAGAGGAATGGCTCCCAAAGATGTCCAGATTCTGACCCCCGGGCCTGGGAATGTGTTACCTTCACAGCAAGAGACTTTTCAGGTGTGATGAAAGTAAGGGTTTTGAGCTTCAGAGAGGGTCCAGCATAATCCTGGTGATGAAAATGTTCCCGTGGGAGGAAGAAGGAGCCAGGAGAGGCAGAACATCTCCCCGTGAGATGCACTCACCCCTTCCTTGCTGGCTTTGAAGACGAGGGAGGAAGTGTGAGTCAAGGCAAGGATGACGAACACCTGCTAGCAGCTGGGAAAGGCCAGGAAACAGATTCTCCTCTCGAGGGGCCAAAGAAATCCAGCTCCAAAGAGGCTCGCTCCTGATAAGACTCATTATGGACTTTTGAGCTGAAGAGCTATAAGATAATAACGTGTTGTTTTAAGTCACTGCATTTGTGGCGCTCTGTAAGAGCAGCAATAGGAAACTAACACAGTCACAGAGAGAAAAGCACAGAAATGAACCCAAAGACCCCAGCTCAGTCCAGGGTCCATCACTGCAGAGGCAAGCGGGGAGGTACAGGTGAAGGAAAATGTTGTGATCTTGGCCACCTCTCTGGACGCAGTGGGAACAATCGTGGGATGGTAGATTATTCAGACTCCAGCTGCAGCCCTCAGCAGGAGGCTGTTACATCTTCTCTTTTTTGGTCCTCGTCCCTTATCTAAGCTTCCTGCCCCACAAATCAGCCCCCAATTCGTCCCTGCTCATGCAACGAGGCTCAACCTTGCCCACACCTCAAAGATGTTGGTCCACAACCACCCTTCCCCAGGGCTTACCTGATGGGGATCTGTGCCTTGCAAGAATCCAGGGACACCTGCTGCTTGCCCAGGTCCTATCTCTGTCCAGGCTGGGGCAATGAATGCCCTTGGGCCTTTTTGGGGGCTCGGGCTTTGGCTGAGCCCCCAGCTAGGCCTCAGCCTGCTGTCTGGCCAGTCTTAGGAAGGAACTTCTTGCGATCAATCTTGCCATGGTCTCCATGAATTTTAAATAATAGCGGCTTTGCTCTTCCTCGCTCACTCCCTGGGTGCGTCAGACTGCAGCTTTTACAAGATCATATTTCTTCACATTTTCATACAATTATTTTAAATGGACAAGATAATGTTGAAATTCTTATTTAAAATGTATGCAGGTAGAGAATGAGCCTTCATGCTTTTTATATTTAACACCAGATGGAGCAATAGAAGGGAATTTTAACAACAGAATTGAAGTGGAAGTGTCTGGGGCGTTCATGATGGACTATGGTTTTAAGCAGCTGGTTTTCTTTGATGAATAAATAATTGCACCCAAAATAGAGAGTTTGGCCATTATTAATCTCATTTTAGACTGTGCACATTTTATTGATTCTTAAGTACAAGAATCTTGCAATTTTCACCAAAGGGTGACTTTCTTAATTAAAATGTAATTTAAAGAAAAAAGTTTCAGCAGTCTTGCCAGAGGCAGGGGAGGGGGGCAGAGGGCCTGATTCCTTCTAGAATGAATCCTTTCCAGACTAATGACCCTGGCCGTACTTCAGGCAGCCAGTACGTCTCCAGAGGAACTGACGAGACCAGCAGAGGCCCAGCCAAAACGGGGCTGCCAGATAGCCAACTCAGGGGGCCTGGGGGCCCAGCGCCTCCTCCTTGGTTTCTACGTGACCCCAGAGAGAGGCCAAGCCTCCCCGTTTCTCTAGCGCTCAACCCTTGCACAAAAATTGAGGTGATGATGTCTTTTTTTATGAAATGCTTAAAATAAAATCCAATAATCTTCTTGTATAGATAATACATACTGAGCTTTTTAAAATAAAGGTTGGGGTTGGTACTTCCCTGGCAATCTACTGGTTGTGATTTCACCTTCCAAATCAGGGAATATGGGTTTCATCCCTGGCTGGGGAGCTAAGGTCACCCATGCCTTGCAGTCAAAAGAACCCCATAAAACAGAAGCAATATTGTGACAAATTCAGCACAGATTGTAAAATAAAATAAAGGGAGTAGGTATACTCACAAAGATCGGGAAGAAGAGAGAAGTAGCTTCTTTTCTGAAGTTTGTTTATCTGTTTTCGGCTAGGCTTGGTCTTCATTACTATGTGGGCTTTTCTCTACTCCTCATTGCAGTGTGCAGGCCTTTCACTGCAGTGAGTTCTCATGCTGTGGAGCACGGGCTCTAGGGCACGAGCGCTCAGTAGTTGCAGCTCCCGGGCTTTAGAGCACAGGCTCAACAGCTGTGGCACTTGGGCTTAGTTGCTCCATAGTATGTGGGATCCTCACAGATGAGGGACGGAACCTAATGTCTCCTGCCTTGGCAGGCAAATTCTTTACTATTGAGCCATCAAGGAAGCCTGAGAGTAGCTTCTATTTCACAGAGCACACATGTACCTCTCAGTGCACAAAACCTGTGCAAAGCAGACCCGGTGGTCACCCTCTCCTTGTGGAGGATGAAGTGGACACTCAGGACACTGTGCGTCAAGGCCGAGTTTCCCCAAGGAGCAGGGAACCCAGGGGCAGCACCGGGTTTTGACACCAACCGCCCCTCTCCAGCCCCCTTTAGTGTAATGTTCTGTTCTACTGCCTCTTAAATGAAAAGGTATTAAAAAAGCAAAAGTCACTGTTTCTCCAACCCTCCCACAAAGAGGATCACTGTCAACAGTGTCCGTAACGGGGCTGCCAGATACCAGACAACCTGGCCGTACTTCAGGCAGCCAGTACGTCTCCAGAGGAACTGACGAGACCAGCAGAGGCCCAGCCAAAACGGGCTGCCAGATAGCCAACTCAGGGGCCTGGGGCCCAGCGCCTCCTCCTTGGTTTCTCGTGACCCCAGAGAGGCCAAGCCTCCCGTTTCTCTAGCGCTCAACCCTTGCACAAAAATTGAGGTGATGATGTCTTTTTATGAAATGCTTAAAATAAAATCCAATAATCTTCTTGTATAGATAATACATACTGAGCTTTTTAAAATAAAGGTTGGGGTTGGTACTTCCCTGGCAATCTACTGGTTGTGATTTCACCTTCCAAATCAGGGAATATGGGTTTCATCCCTGGCTGGGGAGCTAAGGTCACCCATGCCTTGCAGTCAAAAGAACCCCATAAAACAGAAGCAATATTGTGACAAATTCAGCACAGATTGTAAAATAAAATAAAGGGAGTAGGTATACTCACAAAGATCGGGAAGAAGAGAGAAGTAGCTTCTTTTCTGAAGTTTGTTTATCTGTTTTCGGCTAGGCTTGGTCTTCATTACTATGTGGGCTTTTCTCTACTCCTCATTGCAGTGTGCAGGCCTTTCACTGCAGTGAGTTCTCATGCTGTGGAGCACGGGCTCTAGGGCACGAGCGCTCAGTAGTTGCAGCTCCCGGGCTTTAGAGCACAGGCTCAACAGCTGTGGCACTTGGGCTTAGTTGCTCCATAGTATGTGGGATCCTCACAGATGAGGGACGGAACCTAATGTCTCCTGCCTTGGCAGGCAAATTCTTTACTATTGAGCCATCAAGGAAGCCTGAGAGTAGCTTCTATTTCACAGAGCACACATGTACCTCTCAGTGCACAAAACCTGTGCAAAGCAGACCCGGTGGTCACCCTCTCCTTGTGAAGGATGAAGTGGACACTCAGGACACTGTGCGTCAAGGCCGAGTTTCCCCAAGGAGCAGGGAACCCAGGGGCAGCACCGGGTTTTGACACCAACCGCCCCTCTCCAGCCCCCTTTAGTGTAATGTTCTGTTCTACTGCCTCTTAAATGGAAAGGTATTAAAAAAGCAAAAGTCACTGTTTCTCCAACCCCCTCCCACAAAGAGGATCACTGTCAACAGTGTCCGGTAACTTCTTCCAGAAAACAAATTAGATGTTTGCAAGTGCATTGTATTCTACTTTAAATAAGAAAGGTCAGAAATGTGAAGCTGCAGGCACGTTTTCTCCTGGGTGAGACGGTGGGTTTGTTCGAAGCTCATCCCCACCCCAGCCTCCTGGGCAGCTCCTCTCCTGTCTGTTCCATCTGCTGTGGGTCTGTGTTTATGAGATGCAGGCTCCTCACTGAGGAAAGCAGCCAGTGAGAATGTGCAAGGGCCTTCCGGCTCCACACCTTACCCTCTAAGAACCTCCATCACCCCAGCACTGACAGGCCCCTCGCCTGCCCCTGGGGGAGGCAGAGGTGTCCTGGAGTTACCGCGGAGGCTCCAGACCAAGGCTGGATTTGGACCGTGCCTGTGAACTAGCGGGTGAGCCAGCAGCCCTTCCAGGCAGAGGAGTGAAGGCAGAAGTCCAAAGTGACTGTGGGCCAGCTAACAGACTCATTTTGGAGAGTTCTTTAAATCAGCCTTGAGTATGAATGACCGTCATTTGTCCTTTGGGAGACTGACCTGTCATCCCCCAGCAAGCCCAGCTCAGGCACCAAGGTCTTCCGCCAAGGCTGAGGTTGGGAAGGTGGGACAGGGTATGAAGAAAATGAAACTTGAAATTCTGGAGTCACACTTGACGTTGTTTCAATTCTCACACTTGGAGAGAAGGGCATAGCAACCAGACTCAGGAGGCAAGAACGGGAGCAGGTCTTGGATCCCACACTCCGCCAGGGCATGTCTTCAGGCAGAATCCGTCTCTCTCACTCTCTGGTTATTGGGGAATATACTTAGGTTGCACATGTACAGGATGCAGGGCTTCCCAGGTGGCACTAGTGGTAAAGAACCCACCTGCCAGTGCGGGATCTGCAGGAGAAGCTGGTTTGATCCCTGGATCGGGAAGATCCCCTGGAGGAGGGCACGGCAACCCACTCTAGTATTCGTGCCTGGAAAATCCCATGGACAGAGGAGCCTGGTGGGCTACAGTCGGACATGATTGAAGCAAAGGTAATGTTCTGTTCTACTGCCTCTAAAGGGTTAAAAGCAAAAGTCACTGTTTCTCCAACCCTCCCACAAAGAGGATCACTGTCAACAGTGTCCGTAACTTCTTCCAGAAAACAAATTAGATGTTTGCAAGTGCATTGTATTCTACTTTAAATAAGAAAGGTCAGAAATGTGAAGCTGCAGGCACATTTTCTCCTGGGTGAGACGGTGGGTTTGTTCGAAGCTCATCCCCACCCCAGCCTCCTGGGCAGCTCCTCTCCTGTCTGTTCCATCTGCTGTGGGTCTGTGTTTATGAGATGCAGGCTCCTCACTGAGGAAAGCAGCCAGTGAGAATGTGCAAGGGCCTTCCGGCTCCACACCTTACCCTCTAAGAACCTCCGTCACCCCAGCACTGACAGGCCCTCGCCTGGCCCTGGGCGAGGCAGGGGTGTCCTGGAGTTACCGCGGAGGCTCCAGACCAAGGCTGGATTTGGACCGTGCCTGTGAACTAGCGGGTGAGCCAGCAGCCCTTCCAGGCAGAGGAGTGAAGGCAGAAGTCCAAAGTGACTGTGGGCCAGGTAACAGACTCATTTTGGAGAGTTCTTTAAATCAGCCTTGAGTATGAATGACCGTCATTTGTCCTTTGGGAGACTGACCTGTCATCCCCCAGCAAGCCCAGCTCAGGCACCAAGGTCTTCCGCCAAGGCTGAGGTTGGGAAGGTGGGACAGGGTATGAAGAAAATGAAACTTGAAATTCTGGAGTCACACTTGACGTTGTTTCAATTCTCACACTTGGAGAGAAGGGCATAGCAACCAGACTCAGGAGGCAAGAACGGGAGCAGGTCTTGGATCCCACACTCCGCCAGGGCATGTCTTCAGGCAGAATCCGTCTCTCTCACTCTCTGGTTATTGGGGAATATACTTAGGTTGCACATGTACAGGATGCAGGGCTTCCCAGGTGGCACTAGTGGTAAAGAACCCACCTGCCAGTGCGGGATCTGCAGGAGAAGCTGGTTTGATCCCTGGATCGGGAAGATCCCCTGGAGGAGGGCACGGCAACCCACTCTAGTATTCGTGCCTGGAAAATCCCATGGACAGAGGAGCCTGGTGGGCTACAGTCGGACATGATTGAAGCAACTTAGCCCGCTTGCTTGCTTACATAATGCAATTTACAGGCCCACTGGGAAACCAGCCAGGCCTCCTTGGGGTCCTCTACCTAGAACAATCCAGCTATTACAAATTTCAGTGGGTACCAGATTTTACCCTGACAGTAAACAGCGACAGCTCTTTGGTTTTCCAAATGTGAGATGTATTTCACCTAATTTATTTCCTATACTGAAAGCCAATGAAAAAAAAGGGGATACACGTCCCAAATTTGACTTGATGTATTGCCTACCTAGAAGGGGTCACGGGTTTTCTTAGTTCTATAGCCGTTTCTACTTACGGTGCTGTCTCCAGTGTCAGAGATTTACAACTAATTCTGATAAAAAATTTCAGTGGAATTGGGATGGTTATGGCTGTTTTTCTTTGATGGAGAATCAAACATGTGAGTGAGCGAATGCTTGCCTTTTATGACCCATCCCTGTCTGTAAAATATCTGGTTTATGTGCCGAGAAAAGTATAAACATATGGCAGAGTATCGGTTTTTCAGTAACTTGGTTTAAGCCAAAGGGGGGTAAAAATCCCATTCTGACACTATTTATGAAACAATTAATGTTGTCAACAGCCTTCCCACCTGCTGAGTTACACACAGCCAGCTAGACAATGATGACTCCAAGAAGTGTCAACAATTCTAATATGAACTGTTGAAGCAAATCCATTCGAAAGGACTTATTTCTACAACTTATAAAACGAAGTTTGATTGATCACTTGAATTCGGGCCACGGAAAGAGAAGGGCATAGCAACCAGACTCAGGAGGCAAGAACGGGAGCAGGTCTTGGATCCCACACTCCGCCAGGGCATGTCTTCAGGCAGAATCCGTCTCTCTCACTCTCTGGTTATTGGGGAATATACTTAGGTTGCACATGTACAGGATGCAGGGCTTCCCAGGTGGCACTAGTGGTAAAGAACCCACCTGCCAGTGCGGGATCTGCAGGAGAAGCTGGTTTGATCCCTGGATCGGGAAGATCCCCTGGAGGAGGGCACGGCAACCCACTCTAGTATTCGTGCCTGGAAAATCCCATGGACAGAGGAGCCTGGTGGGCTACAGTCGGACATGATTGAAGCAACTTAGCCCGCTTGCTTGCTTACATAATGCAATTTACAGGCCCACTGGGAAGCCAGCCAGGCCTCCTTGGGGTCCTCTACCTAGAACAATCCAGCTATTACAAATTTCAGTGGGTACCAGATTTTACCCTGACAGTAAACAGCGACAGCTCTTTGGTTTTCCAAATGTGAGATGTATTTCACCTAATTTATTTCCTATACTGAAAGCCAATGAAAAAAAAGGGGATACACGTCCCAAATTTGACTTGATGTATTGCCTACCTAGAAGGGGTCACGGGTTTTCTTAGTTCTATAGCCGTTTCTACTTACGGTGCTGTCTCCAGTGTCAGAGATTTACAACTAATTCTGATAAAAAATTTCAGTGGAATTGGGATGGTTATGGCTGTTTTTCTTTGATGGAGAATCAAACATGTGAGTGAGCGAATGCTTGCCTTTTATGACCCATCCCTGTCTGTAAAATATCTGGTTTATGTGCCGAGAAAAGTATAAACATATGGCAGAGTATCGGTTTTTCAGTAACTTGGTTTAAGCCAAAGGGGGGTAAAAATCCCATTCTGACACTATTTATGAAACAATTAATGTTGTCAACAGCCTTCCCACCTGCTGAGTTACACACAGCCAGCTAGACAATGATGACTCCAAGAAGTGTCAACAATTCTAATATGAACTGTTGAAGCAAATCCATTCGAAAGGACTTATTTCTACAACTTATAAAACGTGATGATAGATTGCTCTCTGACTGTAGGGTACAAAAGATACCTTATTCTCTAGTAAAATCCCTCATCATAAGTTAATGTCAAGATTATAAGCAACCATGGTGTGCTAGGCATGTCCACAAATAGTATCTCACTGAGTCCTACCAGTCAGGTGAGGGGGATATTATTAATGCTACTATTGTCAGTCGTGCTACAGCTGAAGAAGCCAGTTCTCATCAAGGTGAAGTAGCTGTTCAAGGTCACATTTAGAAGCTGAATGACAATTTTTGCCTTAGTTAGATTGGGCTACTGTAACGAAATTTCATACACTTGGATGACTTAAACTGCAGATGTTTCTCACAGTTTTGGAGGCTGAAAGTGTCAGATGAAGGTGTGGACTTGGTCAGGATCCCCCCTCCTGGTCTGTAGACCAGCTGCCTTCTTAGCTATGTCTCCACATGGGAGATGGAAAAAGAGAGAAAGAGAGAGAGAGACGATGGGAAAGGGTGGGGAGAAAAGAGGTCTCCGTTCTCTTCTCTCCATACAAGGGCACTAATCCCAGTATGGGGCCCATTCTCAAGACTCACCCCAACCTAACTATCTCCCAAAGGCCCCACCCCTTAATAGCAACATATGGGAGGTTAGGGCTTCAACATACAGATTTAGGGGGAGGCAGAAGGAGGAGCCTGGCGGGCTACCGTCCATTGGACCTCAAAGAGTTGGACATGACTGAGTGAATGAGGACAAACGAATGCATGCCTCATCTGCTTCCCAGGTGGTTCAGTGGTCAAGAATCCACCTACCAGTGCAGGAGAAGCAGGAGATGTGGACTTGATCCTTGGGTTGGGAAGACCCCCTGGAGAAAGACATGGCAACGCACTCCAGTATTCTTGCCTCAAAAATCCCACGGACAGAGGACCCTGGAGCGCTGCAGGTTGAAAAGGGTTGGATGTGACTGAGCAGGCATGCATGCACACTTTCAGTCCATAGCAGACTTCAGACCTGAGCTTTGGGATTTAAGGGGCTATGTGTCTCCCAGTAGGTCACCCTGAGGGGCATAGGTTGAGTCTCATCTAAACAAATCAAGTATTTCAAAATTACCTTGTTTAAAAATCAGAGTTTCAAAAATGTTTTTTTAAAAGGCAAAAGACCACGGAACACTTCTGAAAACTGATACTTCCATATAAAGCCTACCCTTTGGACCCAGCAGCTCCACTCCTGAGCAAGAAAAATGAGCACATATGTCCACACAGACTTACGCAGCAATATTCACAGAAGCCCTAACTTGGAAACAGTTCAAATGCAAATGGACAGGTGAACAGATGAGAGAGCACGTCTACACCCGGTGTACTAGTCAGCAAGGAAAAGGAATGAATGCGCTCCTGATGCTGCGTGCTGGGAAAGACTGATGCTTGCAACAATTAGAATCAAGGTTCAAAACATTCTGCTGAGCCAAAGAAGCCAGACACAAAGGAGTAGACAGCGCATGAGTCCAATAATATGAAATCCTAGAATGGGTGAAACTAATCCATAGTGACAGCAGGCAGGTCAGTGGCTGCCTGAGGCTGGGCGAGGGAGGGCAATGGCAAGGAAGCGCCCGGGAACCTTCTGGGGAAATGAAAATGCTCTCTCTTGATGTGGCGGGGGCCACACGGTGTGTGCATTTGACACAACTTATTGAACTGCACACTTTAAATGGATGTATTTTGATGGTATTCAAATTGTGCCTCGAGTTTGCTTACTTTTCAAAAAGCAAGATGGAACTGTACCTTGAAGAGAATGTTGTTCTCCAAGTGAGAGGCCTGATTTCATGGCATCCATGTTGTTTAATCCCTCTGCGTCTGAGTCTCCCATCCAGGAAATGGAGATGAAGATGCTGAGGCTGCCCTTGGGGACTGGACTGCACAGAACAGAAACCTTCAGCAGATTTCCTGAGAAGCTTATAACACTTCTGTTTAGACCTGGTTGGTTAAAATCAAATTGCATGGACACTCTTAGCTGCAGGGAAGGCTTTCAATCCAGGCAGAAAAGTGCCCTTTAAAAACTAGGGTCTAGGGCTTCCCCTGGTGGTCCAGTGGGTAAGGACACCGCCTTGCAGTGCAAGGGCCGCCGGTTCAAGCCCTGGCCTGGGAAGATCCCACGTGCCGCGGAGCGGCTGGACTGATGTGTCCAATCAGCGAGCCGGAGCTCTGGAGCGCATGCGCCCAGAGCCGGTGCTCTGTGACGACAGAGGTCACCGCGATGGGAGGCCCGCAGGAGCCAAAGAACAAAGACGGATGAAAATAGAGAAATGGAAGACCAATAGAAGTGACCCGCCCATCCCCCTCCCTCCCCACCCGACTCCCCCAAAAGATAAATAAATAAAATAAATGTTTTTTAAAAAAAAACAAAACTAAGGTCTAAGCAAAATAAAATAAAATGAAAACTGGGGTCTGTTACAGGGAGAGGTGAGGATGCTGGGAGAGACATTTAGCAACCTCTTCCCCAAATCCCTCTTCTTCCTGAATGATCTGAGACTCCAAAGACATCCACACTAACCGTTTGGTCTGTGGTACTCAGAGCAAATAGTAACCGATATTGGTTACTGATTTTCTATTGTCAATATTCCTTCTTCTTAATGGAATGGTTTCTATGCAAAAGCTGTCACATTAGAATTCCACTAAAGAGCAACCCCCAACACTACTACAAAAAACTTGCCTCACTCTCCAAGGAGTCCAAGTTCCTGGGAGGATCATCAATTGATCAAGTCTAGGTCTTGTATAATAATTATTAAAATAATAGTAACAATAATGATCATGGCACACATTAATGAACCCGTATTGTGTTCCAGGCTGAGTGCCAAGTGCCTCATGTTCATTTCCTCACTGAATCCCCTCCACGACACCTCGGGGTTGTACGGTGGACCTTTGCTATGTTTTGGCCGCCCAGCGTGGGAACACCAGCCATATACTGGGAATTTCCATCACTGAGCAGACCTTGGAGATGGAGGCAGAGACTTGCTTCTGCTACCGAAGCTACAGAGGTGCAGCAAACCTGTCTCCCCTCCTCTGCGGCAAGAACAAAGCGTGTGACCCGGGCTTGACCAATCGAATCTCCCGCCAGGATTGCGCACCTGAGGAGGAAGCAGGACAGTTCCTGGCTGTTTCCAGCAGAGGCTGGTGGTCCTGCTGGTGAGGTCCCATGCTGGTAGCTTCAGCAGCAGCCAGCTCCAGCTAGAAAGTTCCAGCAGGACTTTGTATTGAGGATAGTGACTATAGCCATGAAATTTAAAGACACTTGCTCCTTGGAAGAAAATCTGTGACAAACCTAAACAGCATATTAAGAAGCAGAGACCTCCCCCCCCAAAAAAAAAACCGCAGAGACATCATTTTGCTGACAAATGTTTGTATACTCAAAGCTATGGTTTTCCCAGTAGTCACGTACAGTGTGAGAGTTGGACCATAAAGAAGGCTGAGCACCAAAATATTGATGCTTTCAAATTGTGGTGTTGGAGAAGACTCGTGAGAGTCTCTTGGACTACAAGGAGATCAAACCAGCCAATCCTAAAGGAAATCAACCCTGCATATTGTTTGGAAGGACTGATGCTGAACCTGAAGTTCCAATACTTGGGCCATCTGGTGCAGAGACAACTCATTGGAAAAGACCCTGATGCTGGGAAAAATGGAGGGCAGGAGGAGAAGGGGGTGACAGAGGATGAGATGGTTGGATGGCAACACTGACTCAATGGAGATGAGTTTGAACAAACTCTGGGAGACAGGGAAAGACAGGGAGGCCTGGCATGCTACAGTCCATGGGGTCACGAAAAGTTGGACACAACTGTCTAGATTCCTTTGGCTGCTGTTTCTTTGTGAGTCAGGTCTCCAACCCTCCCGACTCTTCTTTTTTATTTTAATTTTTAAAATTTCATATTGGAATATATACAGCTAACAATGCTGTGAGAGTTTCAGGTAGATAGCAAAGGAACTCTGTCATACGTATGTATGTTTGCATTCTCCCTCAGACTCCCCTCCCCTCCGGGCTGCCAGCCACATAACACTGATCAGAGTTCCCTGTGCTATACAGCAGGTTCCTTTCTGTCCATTTTAAATTGTGCATGTCTGTCCTCACCTCTTCTTGAATAACCCCATATTCTTGCAAAAATTATTTTCCTGCTTAATCCCACCCCTCTTCTTCTGGGGCCTTCCATAAGCCTGTGCCTGGGGGCCCAGGGGCTCCCTCTGAGCTGAGGCACAAGACTGGTCTCCCTCCTTGTGCCTGAGCTCAGAGTTCTCCAGTTTTTATGGAAACAGCTTCCTCATTTGCTGTTCCCAGCTTCTCTCCTTATCAGGGTTCCAAACCAGTCACCGATTAGGGAAGAACAACGGCAGACAGCATGCTATTCTTTGGTTCTTCTCTCATCATTCTTTCAAGATACATAAAACAAAATTCTTTCTCTTCCTTCTGCCTTGAAACCAAACCAAAACAAAAACCTAAAAAATCCAACTGCATCTTCATTTAACTTAAGAAAAGAGAGACCACCATGGTCACTAGTTTTAAACTGAGACAAATTCTAAATCCCATTGCACAATTATCTAGGAAAGACCATCCTACCAAAATAAATGCTCTGCACACATATAAACCCTCTCTGGTTATTCTGATCCCCAGAGGGAATCTATAGGCCTAGACTGGTTCACTGACTGAGCCGGGGGTGGGAGTGAGGGTCTTTTGGGGCACAGCCCATGTAATTTATTCTTTTTTTAAAAAATTTATTTGTTTATTTATTTATCTTTTTGGGGGGTGAGGTGGGGAGGGAGGAGGATGGGCGGGCCACTTCTATTGGTCTTTCATTTCTGTATTTTTCATCCGTCTTTGTTCTTTGGCTCCTGTGGGCCTCCCACCGCGGCGGTCTCTGTCGCCGCAGAGCACCGGCTCTGGGCGCACGCAGGCCAGAGTTCCGGCTCAGTAATTGGACACATCAGTCCAGTCGCTCCGCGGCACGTGGGATCTTCCCAGGCCAGGGATCGAACCGGCACCCCTTTCACTGCAAGGCGGTGTCCTTACCCACTGGACCACCAGGGGAAGCCCTTTTTAAAAGTTCTTAATCATACTGACAAATAATTTTCTGGAAAGCTTATACTGATTTATGTCCCCAGTTGTACTGTAAGAATATTTCTCTTCATCCTCGGCAGCACTAAGTACTCTTTTCCTCTTAATAAAGTATTTCATTGCTGTTTTAATTTCATTTGTTTGATAGACAGTATAACCCCTAATCAGCTTTGTCTGAGACATGTGGATTGCATTCTTTGCCTAGATATCTGGACTGGTAAACTATTTTTGTAATGATGCACATTTTTACATATTAATAATATTAACTCTTAATCATATTTGCAGCAAGAAATTTTTCTGATTGATTTTTTTATTCATAGGCATCTTCTGATTGCATAGTGAGGCCATATATATTTTGTAAAGGGCTAAACTTCCAATGAGATAATAAAAATAAATGCAAAATAAACTAAAAATAAATGACTTGATATACAGACATCTCGTTTACAGAATCTCTTTCATCACGCAGGTAGAGGTTTACCTGTACAAACTAATTTCTGAAAAGGCAACCTTTAGGAAAGGCACATAATGCAGCCATCTGTCCACAGCGGCCTTACCCTAGAACTTTTCCTGTGCTTCCTTGTGGTTCCCATTTCCTTCCTCTCCACTTCTTTCCTATGACTTTTGATCTTCATAAACTCCTTTCTCCCTTAACTTTGTCCCCACATTCAGGAAAACTTGCTCCTTCTCACCTAAGTATGACAGAAGGAAAGAGAAAGTCCTTGGAGTCACATTGACCAGGGTTCAAATCCTAGATTTGCTACTTATTTTCAGTGTGACCTTTGGTCTGGTCTCTAAGCTTCAGTTTCCTTGCCTGTAACACAGGGTTACTTTCAGAGCTAGGATCAAGGTCAAGTTGAGCCTGGCACCCAGGAGCCTGGCAAGCAGCTCCTAGAATGATTCTGGCCTCCTGAGTTGCACATTCATCTCATTTTCAAGGTCAGAGAAAGACGTATCTTTTCTCTCTCTCCTTCCTAGTTCCCAGCCCTGTACCTATTATTAATTACTGGGTAACTCAACAGAACACTTACTGGTATGATTCTTATACTATCTTATTAAAAGTGAAGTTTTCTTGTATTATTTAATAATGATACTTTTTTTTTGCTATTTTTAAATGATGGAAAATGCATGAACTGTGACTCTCCATAATTGTAAATTTTAAAATAACATTTTAGAGAGCAATATTCCTTCTTCAGATCATCCATGAAATATATGGCATCTTCACTGTTTAATTGACACTTTATTTCCCCTATGAAGATATGAGCAGAAATAAATTTCACTTCCTCCCCTGTAGATGCATTTTCATTTCGATCAAACATGTCAGTGGCAGCAATAAGGCATCAATTAAGCTATGACTTCCCCACAAATTCATGGCATTTGGTGCATAATTGTCCCTTCCAATCTCATTTTCCCCAAGGCCAAGGCTTTTCGGACCATTTAGGGTCCAAGTTTCACCCTTCAGAGTCCAGCAGGAGCTTCCCCATCCCTTCCTCCACAGGATAGGCATTTCAACTGAGGGAGCCAGGGGGCCGCCTGGTGGGGCTCCAGTAATTGCAAATTAGTGACCTTGTTATTCAAAACAGGAAATTTAGCTTCAGGGAGGTAAAAGCCTAGCACAATCCCTCCAGAGTCTCCTCACCTTTAGGAAAGGCACATAATGCAGCCATCTGTCCACAGCGACCTTACCCTAGAACTTTTCCTGTGCTTCCTTGTGGTTCCCATTTCCTTCCTCTCCACTTCTTTCCTATGACTTTTGATCTTCATAAACTCCTTTCTCCCTTAACTTTGTCCCCACATTCAGGAAAACTTGCTCCTTCTCACCTAAGTATGACAGAAGGAAAGAGAAAGTCCTTGGAGTCACATTGACCAGGGTTCAAATCCTAGATTTGCTACTTATTTTCAGTGTGACCTTTGGTCTGGTCTCTAAGCTTCAGTTTCCTTGCCTGTAACACAGGGTTACTTTCAGAGCTAGGATCAAGGTCAAGTTGAGCCTGGCACCCAGGAGCCTGGCAAGCAGCTCCTAGAATGATTCTGGCCTCCTGAGTTGCACATTCATCTCATTTTCAAGGTCAGAGAAAGACGTATCTTTTCTCTCTCTCCTTCCTAGTTCCCAGCCCTGTACCTATTATTAATTACTGGGTAACTCAACAGAACACATACTGGTATGATTCTTATACTATCTTATTAAAAGTGAAGTTTTCTTGTATTATTTAATAATGATACTTTTTTTTTGCTATTTTTAAATGATGGAAAATGCATGAACTGTGACTCTCCATAATTGTAAATTTTAAAATAACATTTTAGAGAGCAATATTCCTTCTTCAGATCATCCATGAAATATATGGCATCTTCACTGTTTAATTGACACTTTTTTTCCCCCTATGAAGATATGAGCAGAAATAAATTTCACTTCCTCCCCTGTAGATGCATTTTCATTTCGATCAAACATGTCAGTGGCAGCAATAAGGCATCAATTAAGCTATGACTTCCCCACAAATTCATGGCATTTGGTGCATAATTGTCCCTTCCAATCTCATTTTCCCCAAGGCCAAGGCTTTTCGGACCATTTAGGGTCCAAGTTTCACCCTTCAGAGTCCAGCAGGAGCTTCCCCATCCCTTCCTCCACAGGATAGGCATTTCAACTGAGGGAGCCAGGGGGCCGCCTGGTGGGGCTCCAGTAATTGCAAATTAGTGACCTTGTTATTCAAAACAGGAAATTTAGCTTCAGGGAGGTAAAAGCCTAGCACAATCCCTCCAGAGTCTCCCTCTCTCATTTCTGGGAATCAGAACTGGGCTTGGAACTTAAGTCAGCTGACTTTCCACCATACTAGCTCTTTACTGTAAATGGGCTTCCCAGGTGGCTCAGTGGTAAAGAATACAGGAGACTCGCGTTCAGTCCTTGGGTGGGGAAGGTCCCCAGAAGAAGGAAATGGCAACCCACTCCAGTATTCTTGTCTGAAAAATCCCACGGACAGAGGAGCCTGGCGGCCTACAGTTCCCGGAGTCGTAAAGAGTCACACACACCTGACCATACAATTCTTTACTGTATGAGCAGAGTGATTCCTTATGCAGGGGAAAGGAAGGAAGGAAGGAAAGAAGTAGAGAAAGGAAGAGAGGAAGGGAGAGAGAGAAGGAGGAAGTACAGAAAGGCCGGCATGCTTGGGGTTGCACCTAAGAGAAGTGGGGACTTCCTGCGAGATCCGACGGTGGTGGCACCTGGCTGAGAAGACTGCAGAGAAGCTACCCTCTCTCCTCCAAGATCCCCAAGGCTGGGTGACGTGCTGCAGTCATATTGGAGGGTCCCCTAGGCGCTGGGCTCCGTGCAGGCCCTGGGGGCTGGACGGCCGAGAGGGCAGCTCCAGCTGGCAGACACACTGGGGCGGCCGTGGGGCTGTGTGCCAGGCCAGCAGGTGAGCACACGCAGCGCGCTGAGAGCCTGGGGCAGGCAGAGAGGGACAGAACACAAAGTGGGCGCTCAGTAAGGGGTGTTACATGGAGTTTTAAAATTTGAAGAGGCAATTGCTTCACCCCCAGAGGAGCCTGCTGCCTTGGCTGGAGTCCTCGGCACCCCGGAGAACCCATCCGCTCCCTCGCCGTGGGCTGGGCAGGCAGGCTACATACTGGATGGCCATTGCGGATGACCCCAAGGATCGTAAATGTCTGGAGGCTTCTGCCCTGTCCTGGAAACCCGGGGTGGCTCCGTTTTCAGCAAAAGTTGTCACAATCGGACTGTGGTGCCTGGTGCCGGGGGAGTCATTTAAGGGGATGTTTAACTGAAGAGTAATTTTCTGCAGAGACATGAAGAAGAATAGGACAAACTTGGCTCATTTTGGCAAATTGCTCCAATTTTCCCACAATCTCGCCCCCACCCCCATATCACCTGCCCCCAACGCCCCATCTATTTGGACCACGTAGTGCTCTGCATCCAGACCTAATAGAAGCTGTTTGTTTGACCCTGGCCCAGAGGCTAGACTTGTTTTCAGGACAGAAACTGGAAGAAAACCAATCTGGATATCTAAATCACAGCCAAGACTCATTACATAAATGATATATTTACACAATTGATCCTTTTCCCACTGGGTAATTAATTCGGCATCGGAACTCTTAACGATTTAATTGTCATATGTTTAAACTGAAACGGTTGCCACAAATTTCCAAACACAAAACGCAGATTGAGAAGAAGGCCTTCCTTTGTTCTTGGAGTGGGGAGGGCCTCCCTGGCTTCAAAGTGGCCACCAAGGCGGGGGGCCAGCTGGTAGCCCCTGAGGGGCACACAGGGAGGACCCTGTCTGTCTTGCTGCATTAGGTCCTTTCAGGAACGGAGGGGGCAGGTGCAGGGGGCTCCTAAATCCAGAGGCTACAGACGGGAGTCCTGTTTTTGCCACTAACTAGGTTGCTGCTTGTACTCCAGACAAAGCCCAGGTCTTGTGCGCATTCAGCCCGCCTTGCAGCACCCCAACACCGCTTCTGCTTCCAGCTGCAAGCAGGTGACTGTTGTTTGGAGGACCGTCTGGGGCTACTGGAGTCACTCTGCCCAAATGGCCAGACAGCTGGAAAAGGCTAAGAGTCCGTGTCCCTTGCAAGGCGGCCTTGATCAGACCGCCTGGAGGAGCAGGAACTGGACAGGCTTGGCATCCTTGCCTCTGACAAGGGCACTTAGAGGCCTAACTGTCACTGGGGAGCTCCCCTGCTCCCCACCACACCCAGGGATTGACCTGACATTGCAGCTGACTGGGCTTCCTTCCCTCACCCCTCTGCTTTGTCTTCCCAGGCCCCCTGGGAGCACCTCCTTACTTAAGAAATCCTTACCTGAGGGCCTGCTTTGGGTGAGCCAGCCGAGGACTACTGCTGTCTAGCTAAGTGAGCTCGGCAGGCCTTCTGGCTTCTCCTGCCCCAGAGCCGTCCCCTGCCAGTAGACGACACAGTGACACCCCTCTCAACCAATCGTCACTGACTCCTAGCATTTAAGGAGGGTGTGTCCGGACTCTCCCTTGCCAGCACTTGCCATACATTATCTCATTCAGCCACTCCAGGAGGGATACTCATATTATCCCATTATAGAGATGGGGATTTTCAGGCACAGAGCAGTCAAGCACTTGGTTCACATTCACACGGCTGGTAAGTGGCAGGGACAGGATTCAATGTGGGCATGCCGTTTCTACCCCTCTTTCATGCACTGTGCAGCCCACCAGTGGAGCTTTGATGCAGATGAAGGAGAAAGTTGTGAAGTAATGGGTGAAGTGAAGAGGGCCTGGGATCATCCCAAGACAAGCAATGCTCTCCCTAGCATTCTGTCTTATCTTAGTCCCCACAGGAGAGAGGGGAGACGATGCAGCTCGTGGGCACTGCCCCACTGACATTGTCTTTGTGCAAACCTTCTGGTCTTGCAGGGAGATGCTGTGGGACACCTGCCCCAGCCAAATCTGCAGCTTCTCCTGCTTCAAGAGGCCCCCACACGACTGGGGAAGACCCCTCCCAAGACACACAGCTTCCTGGAGTAGTTATTTCGGTGTTTTTGCATAGGCAATAGGAATTCCCTGGCCATTCAGTGGTTAAGACTCCATGCTTCCACTGAAGGGGGCAAAGGTTTGATCCCTGGTAGGGGAACTATGACTCTGAATGCCACGAGGCACAACCCAACAAACAGACGCACACACACGCAAAACCACCTGTGCAATCAGGGAGCAGAGGTTGCATGTCATGACCAAGATTTGCTAAGAGAGAAAACAATCTTGAGGTGTCTGAGCCACCTCAGGCTTCTCAGCTGGCTCAGCAGAGAAGGCCATGGGGCACCAGGGAGCCCTTGGTTGGTTCCATCTGCCCAGGTTCTCCATGACTGCCCAAACCCAGGCAATCTGCATGGTCTTCCATCCCAAGTTTATCACTTCATAATTATGGGTATTCTCTACCAGGGGACGGGGGTAAAGTCAGATAACGCAGACCAAACATCTAGCCTCTGGTCTTTAAATACATGTGTTACAAATATTTTAGAGAGTTCTTTGTTATATACACTTCAGAAAGACTCAGTCAAGCTCTCCCCAGACTGACAGATAAATGAGAATAAGTTCTCAGGCTAGCCTAAGCAGAAAAGGGAAATTTAGCATAAGGTTGCACAGAGCTCAAAGACAGAAATGCAGGCAGGCCTCAGGAGGTGGCCTCAGGATCGGGCCATTTCCTCTCTACCAGGCTTTTTTCTCCAGACCTACTTCCTCTGCTTCATTGTGTGGCTAGTAAAACACTTCCAAACACTCCCAACGGTGGGCATCGTCATGTGCTACAAACACGACTCAGGGGATGGAGGATGGGGAGTGAGAAGGAAGGACAATTCCCAGGCAAAGAGTGTACCTCAATAAATTGATGTCCATTTCCGCTGAGAGTGAGAGCATGAAATAGCAAGCATAAGGGAAGGGAGCTGTGGTTTGTGAAAAGAGTGGGGTATAGCTGTCCCGCAGCATCTGTGGGAGTCCTAAGACCTTCCCTGGTAACCAACATTCAAGGATGCTCAAGTCCTTTATATATAACTTGCCTATAACTTAAGTACATTCTCTGAATAGTTTAAATCATCTTTAGATTACTGATAACACATAATACAATGATATAAAGCCTATGCAAACAGCTGTAAATACAGTGTAAATGTTCTGTAAATAGTTGACTAGAGAACAGCAAATTCAAATTTTGGAACTTTCTGGAAAATTCTTTTTTGGAATTTCCAAGATTGCTTGAGCTGCTGTGCTGAATTAGTTAGCAGGTCCTGTGGCTCTGTCTTCAGTGACTCTCACATCCAGCCCCTCTCTTCCATCCCCGCAGTCATTTTCTCCAGTTCGGTTATTCAGTCGTGTCCAGCTCTTTGTGACCCCATGGACTGCAGCACACCAGGCTTCCCTGCCCCCCACCATCACCCGGAACTTGCTCAGTCACAGGTCCAATGACTCAGTGATGCCATCCAACCATCTCATCCTCTGCCATCTCCTTCTCCTTCGGTCTTCTATTTTTCCCAACATCAGGCTCTTTTCCAATGAACCATCTCTTCACATCAGGCGGCCAAACTATTGGAACTTCAGCTTCAGCATCATTTCTTTCAATGAATAGTCAGGGTTGATTTCCTTTAGGATTGACTGGTTTGATCTCCTTGCAATCCAAGGGACTCTCAAGAGCCTTCTTCAACACCACAGTTCAAAGGCATCAATTCTTTGGCTCTCAGCCTTCTTTATGATCCAGCTTTCACATCCATACATGACTACTGGGAAAACCATAGCTTTGACTATACGGACTTTTGTCAGCAAAGTGATGTCTGCTTTTTAATATGCTGTCTAAGTTTCTCATAGCTTTTCTTCCAAGGAGCAAGCATGTTTTAATTTCCTGACTACAGTCATGTGCTACAAACACGACTCAGGGGATGGAGGATGGGGAGTGAGAAGGAAGGACAATTCCCAGGCAAAGAGTGTACCTCAATAAATTGATGTCCATTTCCGCTGAGAGTGAGAGCATGAAATAGCAAGCATAAGGGAAGGGAGCTGTGGTTTGTGAAAAGAGTGGGGTATAGCTGTCCCGCAGCATCTGTGGGAGTCCTAAGACCTTCCCTGGTAACCAACATTCAAGGATGCTCAAGTCCTTTATATATAACTTGCCTATAACTTAAGTACATTCTCTGAATAGTTTAAATCATCTTTAGATTACTGATAACACATAATACAATGATATAAAGCCTATGCAAACAGCTGTAAATACAGTGTAAATGTTCTGTAAATAGTTGACTAGAGAACAGCAAATTCAAATTTTGGAACTTTCTGGAAAATTCTTTTTTGGAATTTCCAAGATTGCTTGAGCTGCTGTGCTGAATTAGTTAGCAGGTCCTGTGGCTCTGTCTTCAGTGACTCTCACATCCAGCCCCTCTCTTCCATCCCCGCAGTCATTTTCTCCAGTTCGGTTATTCAGTCGTGTCCAGCTCTTTGTGACCCCATGGACTGCAGCACACCAGGCTTCCCTGCCCCCCACCATCACCCGGAACTTGCTCAGTCACAGGTCCAATGACTCAGTGATGCCATCCAACCATCTCATCCTCTGCCATCTCCTTCTCCTTCGGTCTTCTATTTTTCCCAACATCAGGCTCTTTTCCAATGAACCATCTCTTCACATCAGGCGGCCAAACTATTGGAACTTCAGCTTCAGCATCATTTCTTTCAATGAATAGTCAGGGTTGATTTCCTTTAGGATTGACTGGTTTGATCTCCTTGCAATCCAAGGGACTCTCAAGAGCCTTCTTCAACACCACAGTTCAAAGGCATCAATTCTTTGGCTCTCAGCCTTCTTTATGATCCAGCTTTCACATCCATACATGACTACTGGGAAAACCATAGCTTTGACTATACGGACTTTTGTCAGCAAAGTGATGTCTGCTTTTTAATATGCTGTCTAAGTTTCTCATAGCTTTTCTTCCAAGGAGCAAGCATGTTTTAATTTCATGACTACAGTCTCCATCTGCAGTGACTTTGGATCCCAAGAAAATAAAGTCTGTCCCTATTTCCATTGTTTATCTGTCTATTTGCCATGAAGTGATGCGACCAGATGCCATGATCTTCATTTTTTGAAAGCTGAGTTTTAGGCCGTTTTTTTTCACTCTCCTCTTTTACCTTCAATAAAAGGCTCTTTAGTTCCTCTTCACTTTCTGCCCTATGGGTTCTGCCATTTTCTTGGTTCAGACCTAATATTCTCTGCCCAAACTATGGCCAGGACCTCCTACCTGGTATCCCAGGTGCCAGACGGTAGATTTATCTCCATGAATTTCAGCTCTGATCCAATAGTGCCTTTGCTCATACACCTTCTCTGGCTCCCCATTGCCACGAGAAGATCCCGACTCCCTAGCCTAGCATTAAGAGTCTCGTGACTTGGACACAACCTGCCTTTCAGCTGACTCTCCCTCCTACCACCCGTCCTGCCTCACACAGCCTGTGCTACACACACAACAAGTGGGTCAGCCCTCCCACTCCAAACGTGCAAGTCTCTGGGTCTTATGCAAGCTGTTCCCTCTACCTGGAATACCCTCTCCTCCCCTTCCTTCCATGCTTGATGAAACCATCTCCATCTTTTTTTAAAAAAAAAAAGATTTATTTATTTATTTTGGGCGGGGGTCGGGTTGGGGAGGGAGGGGAGCGGGCGGGCCACTTCTATTGGTCTTTCATTTCTCTCTTTCAATCCGTCTTTGTTCTTTAGGCTCCTGTGGGCCTCCCATCGCAGTGGCATCTGTCGTTACAGAGCGCCGGCTCTGGGCGCATGTGCTCCAGAGCTCCGGCTCGGTAATTGGACACATCAGTCTAGCCGCTCCACGGCACATGGGATCTTCCCAGGCCAGGGATCGAACCGGCGCCCCTTGCACTGCAAAGCAGTGACTTGATCTTAATAAGGGACTAGTCTAAAAGTTTCAATTCTTTGGCTCTCAGCCTTCCTTCTGATCCAGCTCTCACATCCACCCATGACTATTAGAAAAACCATAGCTTTGACTATACGGACTTTTGTCAGCAAAGTGATGTCTGCTTTTTAATATGCTGTCTAAGTTTCTCATAGCTTTTCTTCCAAGGAGCAAGCATGTTTTAATTTCATGACTACAGTCTCCATCTGCAGTGACTTTGGATCCCAAGAAAATAAAGTCTGTCCCTATTTCCATTGTTTATCTGTCTATTTGCCATGAAGTGATGCGACCAGATGCCATGATCTTCATTTTTTGAAAGCTGAGTTTTAGGCCGTTTTTTTTCACTCTCCTCTTTCACCTTCAATAAAAGGCTCTTTAGTTCCTCTTCACTTTCTGCCCTATGGGTTCTGCCATTTTCTTGGTTCAGACCTAATATTCTCTGCCCAAACTATGGCCAGGACCTCCTACCTGGTATCCCAGGTGCCAGACGGTAGATTTATCTCCATGAATTTCAGCTCTGATCCAATAGTGCCTTTGCTCATACACCTTCTCTGGCTCCCCATTGCCACGAGAAGATCCCGACTCCCTAGCCTAGCATTAAGAGTCTCGTGACTTGGACACAACCTGCCTTTCAGCTGACTCTCCCTCCTACCACCCGTCCTGCCTCACACAGCCTGTGCTACACACACAACAAGTGGGTCAGCCCTCCCACTCCAAACGTGCAAGTCTCTGGGTCTTATGCAAGCTGTTCCCTCTACCTGGAATACCCTCTCCTCCCCTTCCTTCCATGCTTGATGAAACCATCTCCATCTTTTTTTAAAAAAAAAAAGATTTATTTATTTATTTTGGGCGGGGGTCGGGTTGGGGAGGGAGGGGAGCGGGCGGGCCACTTCTATTGGTCTTTCATTTCTCTCTTTCAATCCGTCTTTGTTCTTTAGGCTCCTGTGGGCCTCCCATCGCAGTGGCATCTGTCGTTACAGAGCGCCGGCTCTGGGCGCATGTGCTCCAGAGCTCCGGCTCGGTAATTGGACACATCAGTCTAGCCGCTCCACGGCACATGGGATCTTCCCAGGCCAGGGATCGAACCGGCGCCCCTTGCACTGCAAAGCAGTGTCCTTACCCAATGAACCACCAGGGGAAGCCCCACCATCTCTATCTGGAAGGTCTGGATGCAATGCCATCTGCCTCTCTTCCCCTCACCATGAGACTTCTCAAGACAGCTGTTCCTTCCCCCAGCCCCACTACGCCCTCTCTTCAGAATGCACCTCCACCTCCTCAGATCTCCCCTGGTGAATTCTCTCTGTCTCTGTACTAGCACTGATTCAGTTCCAACTTGACTTTAAGCTTTCGGGGGCCTTTGTCCGCCTCCTGCCCTAGAGGGCAAAGCCCCCGGGGCAGACACCACTGCTCAGCCAAGCCCGCCACCCTTCATAGGCGGTTTGTCACATGGCAGTGGCTCAATACATGTTTGCCAATCGATTTCATTCTTCAGCATTCTAGTCACCCCATGGTGCAGAGAAAGCACACACACGGGGGTGTCAGCATGCCCACCACATAGGTCACAGGGTCCTGCGTACTTCAGGTATTCAGTTTATCTGATCAATCCTTACAGCCCTTTCAGAGTTTTAGAAAATGCTCGCACCTTTCAGAGAGACATCTTCAGAGCTATTGTTGCTTTTGGACCTCCTATTTTGGGAGAAAATTGGAACAAACTCGTGTCCTGGGATGACTTCCTTTAGGCTGGCGTTTCTGAAAGACCCAGTCCCATGGGAGGTCAGTTATGAACTGCAAGTGCGATGAGCCCCTCTTTGCAATCTCTCTAATCTACGGGAGCTTTTCTAGGATGAGACAAAATCACAGCCCTTTTGAGCTGGATCCATCCAGCACAACCCCTCACTTTACAGATGAGGCAACACGGACAACTGAGCTCTGGAGGCGTGACACGGCTCTGCCAGGCCACACGGATGCCAGCGACAAGTGGGACAGACCCCAGTCCAGGCTCCAAACACTCCCGCTAGGTTGGGGAGTGAAGCAGCTGGCCCTCAGATGGTGGGCAGCTGGCCCTCAGAAAGCAAGAAGACGGTCTTGCTAGAGCCGTGAGCTCAGACTTGCAGCCTCCAGACGTGTGAGATGTTAAGCAGCAGACTATGGTATTTTTAAGACAGCCTGAATGAAGATACCCTGTCCCCTCCCTCCGGCCCTCCATCCCCCCGCCAGCTTTAATCGGCTGTGATTTACTGAGCGTGGACTAGGTGGAGAGACCACAGACCATTGCTCACACAGAGCCTCATCTCAGCTCCACAACTGCCCGGAGAAGCGGCAGGGTTGTCACCGTAGCTCAGATGGGGAGACCGAGACTTAAGGGTAAGCAACGTGCCGAAATTCACACAGCCCATGAAGCACTGATTTGGGATCTAAAGCAAGATCTGTCTGATTCTAAACTTATTTAGTCTGTGCTTCAACTAAATTCCTAGTCCCCTCTCAAGCCCCATTAGAACTACAAGAGGAGAGGGCTTTCTTTCATGACCTCTCAGGAGAACTCTGAGCTCCACGTGAAGACCTTGGCTCAATCTGGCCTGACTCTCAGCGTTTGAGGACCACATGCTAATTTCTAAAGGATGGATCTGAGCTGAGTTTTCAGGGAAGGTAAAGGCTTGGCAGACTGGGTGAGAAAGAGGAAGGCAAGGGTGTTTTTTAAGGCATGATTTTTGTTTCAGTTTCTGAAAGTGAAAGTGTTAGTCACTCAGTTGTGTACAACTCTTTGGGACTCCATGGATTGTAACCTGCCAGACTCCTCTATCTATGGGATTCTCCTGGCAAGAATACTAGAGAGGGGATGCCTTCTCCAGATGATCTTCCTGACCCAGGGATCGAACCCAGGTCTCCTGCATTGCAGGCAGGTTCTTTACCATCTGAGCCAAGTACCTGACCATAGAGTCATGAGGAAGATGTGGGAGGTTATGTGCGAAAGAGCTGTTCAAAGTGTAGCACATGTTTAAGATTTGTCTGGGGGCTTCCCTGGTGGTCCAGTGGGTAGGGACACCGCCTTGCAGTGCAGGGGGCACCGGTTCAATCCCTGGCCTGGGAGGATCCCACGTGCTGCAGAACGACTGAACTGATGTGTCCAACTACTGAGCCGGAGCTCTGGAGCGCATGCGCCCAGATCCAGTGCTCTGTGACGAGAGAGGCCACTACAATGGGAGGCCCACACAGGTCAAAGAACAAAGATAAATGAATGGAAGATCAATAGAAGTGGCAAAAAAAAGAAAAGAAAAGAAAAGAAAAAAACACATTAAAAAAAAAAGATTTGTTTGGCAGGGGACATACATATACTTGTGGCTGATTCATGTTGACATATGGTAAAGGCCAACACAATATTGTAAAGCAATTATCCTCTAATTAAAAAAACAACAGTTGGTTGGGATGACTTGGCAGTTCTGGGTTCACAGGATCTGCTGTGGGGCCCTCAGCTCTGACACTGCCAGATCCTCACTGTCTTACTGCTATGGACTGAACTTTGCCCCTCCAATCCCACCAAATTCATGTGCTGAAGCCCAATCTCCATTACAATCATATTTGGAGGTGGGGCTTTGGGGAGGTGATTAGATCATGAGAACAAAGCCCTCAGAAAGGAATCCGTGCCCTTAGAAGATGAGACATGAAGGACTTCCCTGGTGGTCCAGTGGCTCAGACTCTGTGTTCCCAACTCAGGGGGCCTGGGTTCAATTCCTGGTCAGGGAAAAGGCTTTCACATGCTGTAACTAGGAGCAAGCCACAGCTAAAACTCCACACAGCCACATATATAAATAAACAAATAAATATTAAACAGGATGAGACATGAGACCTCTCTCTGCTGCATGAAAATACATACGGTCAGGAGGCAGCTGTCTGCAAACCAGGAACAGGGTCTTTGTCAGACACAAAACCCGCCAGCACCTTCATATTGGATTTCCCGGCTTTTCAGTCCCTCCCTCCACTGATAAATCCTTCAGTGTATTCAAATGACCTTTCCAGAGTTTAAATCTGATCAGATCCTCTGGCTTCCTGTTGAAAATTCTTCCACTGATGTTCCATGTTCTGACTGGGTCACCTTCACGTGGCAGAAGAGAACTGAAAGTTCAGAGAGAATGGGTCCTTCCTTCCTCAGGCGCTGAAATAAGGAACGCAGACTTAAAGAACGTTGGAGCGGAAGGGAGGTAGCCAGCATAACAGCCCTATGTGGGCCATGAGGACGGTCTCTGGGTTCAGCCCAGATGACTCCCCTGAGAGGACAAAGCTCCCCCTCTGGTGTGTGAAGAGAGCTCCTCACTCACCGGAGACTGAGCGTCCAGCCCTTCCGCACGGCCCTCCCTGCCCAACCACCAGCAGAAACAGGAACTGGGTGCGGAGAGATGAGGGAGCCCCAGGTGGGTCGCAGGACCAGCTCCAAGCGAGTCACAAGACAAGAGATTTGGGGGAGATTGTACCCGTGCCTGGTTGCTGGAAGGTGGTTTCTATTGTTTTAAGATTTATTCATTCATTTTATTTTTGGCTCTGGTGGGTCTTTGCTGCGGCATGTAGGTGTTCTCTAGTTGCAAACAGCAGGGCTGCTCTTTCCTGTGGTGTGCAGGCTTCTTACTTCGGGGGCTTCTCTTGTTGCTGAGCACAGGTTCGAGCCTGTGTGGGCTCCCTAGCTGTGGCACGTGCGTAGGAAAGCAGAGGCTCAATCGTTGAGGCCCTCGGGCTTAGTTGCTCCAAGGCGTGCAGGGTCTTCCCAGACAAGAGATACAACTGGTGTCCCCCTACATTGCAAGGCAAACCACTGGACCACCAAGGAAGCCTTGGGAGGTAGATTTTTAAATGACAACTTGATAGAGATACTGTTGTTGTACTATACAATCCACTCATTAAAAGTATACAGTTTAGCAGGATTTAGTATAGTCACAGAACTGGGCAATCTTCATTGCATCAACTTTAGACCATTTTCATCCTGCCCCAGAGAAACCTTGTACCCGTGAGCAGTCACTGCTCATTTGCCCTCAATCCCTTGGCCCTAGGCAACCACTTTTTCACTTCTTATCTCTAGGAAGCTGTCTATTGTGGCAAAATTTCATATAAATGTTACCACACAATATGTGTTCTTTTTATGTCTGGCTTCTTTCATTTAGCATAGTGCTTTCACAGGTTCATCCACATTGTAGTGAAAGTCATTCAGTTGTGTCTGACTCCTTGAGACCCACGAACGAGCCATGGAATTCTCCAAGCAAGAATACTGCACTGGGTAGCCGCTCCATCTCCAGGGGATTTTCCCAAGCCAGGGATCAAACCCAGGTCTCCCACACTGCAGACGGCTTCTTTACTGTCTGAGCCACCAGGAAAGCCCTCCTCTCATAGCATATAGCAGTATTTCTTTTCATTACTGAATAATATTCCACTGTGTACATATATCCCGTTGTCTCTATTAATTTCTGGGATGTGGGGTGTTTTTTGATAAGAATCCCTTTGGATCTTGATGAATCCAGCACTGGTTGGATTTTCCTCTCAGGAAAGGACTAGACATGCAGCCAATCTAAGGACACTGCCTGTCATTTTACACGGTCAAGGGCAGCATAGCCATAACCTGTCTCTGAGGGTTGTGCATTTTCTTGGAGTCACAGGCATTGAGCCATTCTTTGGCTGAATTCCTGGCAGCCTGGAACACAAGGGAGAGAACTTTCCAAGAAAGCGGAGCCAGAGCACATGGAGCCTGGGGCAGCGTCCTTGGGCTAACTACAGGCTTTGTCTCTCCTGCCTATGGGAAGTCAAGAGAGTTGGATGTTCACATGTCACCCTCAGAACCAGTGCGAGCCCTGGCTTTGTTAGCTGTGGGGAGCCTGCATGTCTGGGGCTAGAAACCTAAGCAGTCCCTCCAGTTTCGCAGAGAAGCAGGTGGGTTCTCCCAGGAAGCTGTTCCAAGAGGTAGGACACTATGGAAGGGAGCAGAAGTTTTAAAGAATCTGGAAATCCTCCCTTCTGTAAGCACTCACTACTTGCTGACCTGCATGTGGGCGTGCGTGCTGGGGCCAGGGAGGCAGGTGCCATGGTCAGCGTTCTCTGTCAGGCCTCATTCTTGGGGGTAAGTCAGGTGCTCAGTTCGGTTCAGTCGCGTCTGGCTCTTTGTGACTCTCAGGCTTCCCTGTCCTTTACCATCTCCCAGAGCCGCTCAAACTCACACCCACGGACTCAGTGATGCCATCTTGTCTTCTGCCATCCCCTTCTCCTTTTGCTTTCAATTTTTGCCAACATCAGGCTCTTTTCCAATGGGTTGACTCTTTGCATCAGGTGGCAAAAGTCAGGTGTCAGCCACTGGAATTTCCAGGCTCCCTCTGTCATGTGCTGTAGGGGCCCTGCTCTGCACAGCCCGCCTGCCTTGAATCAGCTTACGAGGGCCCTCTTACCTCTGGGGCTCCTTTAAGTTTTGTAAAAGTGTTAATCGATCACTCGTGTCTGACTTGTGACTCCACGGAGTGTCGCCAGCCAGATCCTTTGTCCCTGAAATTCTCTGGGCAATAATAATGGAGTGGGTAGCCATTCCCTTCTCCAGGAGATCATCACAACCCAGGGATTGAATCCAGGTCTCTTGCATTGCAGGCAGATTCTTTTTTTTTTAATTTTGGCCGCTTTTATCAGTTTTTTATTTATTTATTTTCATCCATCTTTATTCCTTGGCTTGTGTGGGCCTCCCATTGCAGTGGCCTCTCTCGTTGCAGAGCACCGGCTCTGAGCACATGCACTACAGAGTGCTGGCTTGTAATTGGACAAAGCAGTTCAGCTGCTCCACTTCACATACGATCTTCCCGAACCAGGGATGGAACTGGTGCCCCTTGCAGTGCAAGGCGAACTCTTTACCCACTGGACCACCAGGAAAGCCTGCAGGCAGATTCTTTTCAAATATATATAGCCATTCTGGGCTTTCATTGCAGTTGCAGGCTCTTCTCTAGTTGCAGGGATTGGGAGCTACTCTCTAGTTGAGGTGAGCAGGCTTCTTGTTGTGGTGACTTCTCTTGTTGTGGAACTCGGGCTCCAGGGCACACGGGCTTTCAGTAGTTGTGGCTCATGGGCTCCATAGCTGCAGCTCCAAGACTCCAGAGCACAGGCTCCATCGTTGTCACTCATGGGCTTAGTTTTTTGGCAGTATGTGGGACCATCCTGGATCAGGGATTGAACCTGTGTCTCCTGTGTTGGCAGGCGAACTCTTCACCACTGAGCTACCAGGGAAGCCTGTTTTGCAGGCAGATCCTTTACTGTCTGAGCCACCAGAGAAGCCCAGGTTTTGTGAAATGTGTTGTCGAAAGACCTCAAGTTTTCAGTAAACTGTTCTAAAAACTGCTTTGGGTAACGAACAGGCTATCTGAAGGACCCTAATCAACCAGGAAAACCCTCTGTAATGGAACCTACGAATTCCCTCATTCATTCGCTCAAGCATTCAGGCATTAACAAAACATGACTGAGCACCACTGCTTGACCAGCTGTGCACTGAGCCCTGGAAAGAGGAATGAGACAGCCCCACCGCCCTCTGCGCTTCCAGCAGCGCACATCTAGCCCGCAGTCAGTGTGGGAACCTGAGGGGTCCGTCACCAGTGGGAACAGGCAATGTGCCCAAAAAGAGAGTCAGGAAAGACGGAAGGAGGGGGAGAGACAGGAGAGATCATTTACTATGGTGGCCAGGTAAAGATCCGCAGGCGTTTCACTCTGCTTCTCCCAAAATCCAGAAAAGAAGAAGCAGAAAGTGCTGTTGTTCTCAAGCCAAGGCCGGGAAGAGTAAGACCTCCAGGGCTTTTAAACGCTGTATGCCACTGTGGGTTTCTCACGCGGAGCCAGTAGGTTTGGTTTAGAGGATGTCCCGTAGAGGGCGCTGCGTGCCTGACTTTGAATGGAGTCGTGGGCGCCAGCAAGCAGCTCTACACCGCTCGCCAGAGGGCGAGTGGAGGGCTGGCTGAGTTCCGGTCTGGGGCCCTATATCCACGAGCTTTCTGGAAGAGGCGGAGGTCGGCGAAGGGACCTTAATCTCTGCTCCTGGATGTTCAAACTCAGCATTCCTGAAATTTAGAGGATGGGCCGGGAGTGCTGACGTCCAAGCATCTCACCTCCCTAATCAAGAAGCGCACCTGCGCGCCCTGGGAGGGAAGACGCCGGAGAACTTGGGACCAGAGTGAGCGGCTCCGGTAGCGGCGCCGCAGGTGCAGAGGCTGCGGTCCCGGCGAACCTTGCTCCCGCCAGCCTGCACTCCTTCCCACCCGGGTCTAGTCCCTTACAATCAGCCAAAAGTCCACGGCCCCCGTCAGAACTTTCCGGCAAAGTGTGCGGAACGCTTCTTTCTTCCCGTGAGATGAGTCGCTTTCCTGCTCGTTTCAGCTTAAAGACCGCTCCATGCGTCAGAACTTTGGCCAAGTTCTGCACGCCTCTGCCTGAGGCTGGCGAGCTCCCGCCACGCGCGCGCGCGCATGGAGACATGCAGGGGCAGTCCCTTTACAGCCTGTGCTGCCTGGCCCGCAGATGTGGGCGGTACCCACTGAACTGGTTTAGACATAGTCGCCTCCAACTATTTCTGCAAATTGGGAGGAAATGTCTTCTGAGTGTCCAGCCCTGGTTGGGTGACCTTGGCCCGGTCTCCCTCCTCTCCAGGAGTCTTTTTTCCATTTATAAAACCTGAGTGTTCAAGTCTTAGGGCTGTAGCTGGTTCCGAGTCAGATTTTTGGATGGAATAGCATTTTATATTCCAGTAAAGCCCTATACACACTTGAGGGAGTGATGATAATGAGGGTAATAATTGTTTATGGAAGCACCATTTACAGTGATTCCAGGTACCCAAAGCAAATCAATACAGGTTCACTACTTTAGGTGAATGATTGCTGAAAGCAGCATTGAAGGCGCCTTCTGAGATTTCGGTGGGGGAGGATACGAAGCCCCAGGTAGGAAAATAAAACGTACCCACTTCTCAACTGGTTAACCAAAGCAGTCGTGCCTGCTAATGCAGGTTGGCCTTGAGTTAGGTAGGTGAGGGCTGGATCTAACGGAAAAAAAAAAAAAAAGAAGAAGAAGAAAAGACAAGACGATAGTAAAGGAAGGAACCGAGAACGCGGGTGTATGGAAGTTCACAGTGCGTGGAGGGGAGTGACAATCGCCTTTCCATTTTTCTCTAACAGGGGAGATGTCTCTTGGGAAAGGACCCCACAAGCAATTCTGGGTTTTTTTGATGCTTAAATTTAGAGTCTTAAATGCCTGCCGTCTAGCTTTCTTGTGCAATTTGGAGAGTTGTTTTTAAAGTGCGTGGAGCAGAGTAACCTTCCGCGCAGCTCAGCAGTCCAGCAGAGTTCTCTAGGGACTTGAGGCAGTTGGGACGTGCTGAGGTACCGCTGCCACGCCCGCCGCCGCAGAGGAAGGTGCGCCGTTGTGCCAACGGTTCGCACTGCCCCCCACTAAAGCGTCAGGCGGCTCCAAACGCTGGCCGGAGAGACTTCCCGGAACAAAGTGCGGTCTTGGGGCAGCAGGCTCGGAGTTGATCGTCAAGGTTTGGGCCCCGGCGGCCAGACGAGAGGAATGCCCTGCAGCGGGTGGCCGTCGGTGCCCACGACCCCACCGCAGGACGCGCGGACATCAGCCTGTTCTTCGAACACCCGGTGCACAGAGACGCACAGCGACTCCTGCTCTGGGGAGGGAGGTGCCAACTATTCCCAAATTTTGGGGTGCCACCTTTAAGTCTCCCTCCTCTCCAGGAGTCTTTTTTCCATTTATAAAACCTGAGTGTTCAAGTCTTAGGGCTGTAGCTGGTTCCGAGTCAGATTTTTGGATGGAATAGCATTTTATATTCCAGTAAAGCCCTATACACACTTGAGGGAGTGATGATAATGAGGGTAATAATTGTTTATGGAAGCACCATTTACAGTGATTCCAGGTACCCAAAGCAAATCAATACAGGTTCACTACTTTAGGTGAATGATTGCTGAAAGCAGCATTGAAGGCGCCTTCTGAGATTTCGGTGGGGGAGGATACGAAGCCCCAGGTAGGAAAATAAAACGTACCCACTTCTCAACTGGTTAACCAAAGCAGTCGTGCCTGCTAATGCAGGTTGGCCTTGAGTTAGGTAGGTGAGGGCTGGATCTAACGGAAAAAAAAAAAAAAGAAGAAGAAAAGACAAGACGATAGTAAAGGAAGGAACCGAGAACGCGGGTGTATGGAAGTTCACAGTGCGTGGAGGGGAGTGACAATCGCCTTTCCATTTTTCTCTAACAGGGGAGATGTCTCTTGGGAAAGGACCCCACAAGCAATTCTGGGTTTTTTTGATGCTTAAATTTAGAGTCTTAAATGCCTGCCGTCTAGCTTTCTTGTGCAATTTGGAGAGTTGTTTTTAAAGTGCGTGGAGCAGAGTAACCTTCCGCGCAGCTCAGCAGTCCAGCAGAGTTCTCTAGGGACTTGAGGCAGTTGGGACGTGCTGAGGTACCGCTGCCACGCCCGCCGCCGCAGAGGAAGGTGCGCCGTTGTGCCAACGGTTCGCACTGCCCCCCACTAAAGCGTCAGGCGGCTCCAAACGCTGGCCGGAGAGACTTCCCGGAACAAAGTGCGGTCTTGGGGCAGCAGGCTCGGAGTTGATCGTCAAGGTTTGGGCCCCGGCGGCCAGACGAGAGAGGAATGCCCTGCAGCGGGTGGCCGTCGGTGCCCACGACCCCACCGCAGGACGCGCGGACATCAGCCTGTTCTTCGAACACCCGGTGCACAGAGACGCACAGCGACTCCTGCTCTGGGGGAGGGAGGTGGGCAAGGCTCACTCTTCGGTGTCCCAAGGCCAAAGGCCAAGGCCACTCGGATTCCTGAGACCGCGGACGCAGGGCAACGACTTTCACCCCGACTCCCTTCCAGTCCACTGGACGGTGGGTGGGGCATCCAACTCCTTCTCTTCCAGGCCGCACCTTGAGCTTTAGCTTTAGGGAACACGCTGAGGTCGCCGGACCCCCAGAGGGCAGGAAAGTGCCGAGTCCACCGCAGATCAGTGCTCGCGCCCAGCCTCCTGGGCTGGCGCTGCTGGGCTCTCCAGCTGCGTGGGGGCAGCGGGCCCCTGCCAAGCCCCTTGGGGGCGGAGAAGAGGCAGCTGCGAGCGAGGATAACCCCGAGGTGACCCGGGCGGGCCCGGCCCGCCCCTTCCCCCTCCCGCAGGCCTGGCGGCTGGAAGCGGGTCCCCGAGCTGCAGGGGGGGAGAGGGAGGCGCGGGCTCCGGGCGCCGCGGCTGTCAGTGCGCTCGGGCCGGGGGCGCCGCCGACTCAGCGTCCCTTGCTCGCCTCCAGCGCTCGCCGGAGCGCTCCGAGTGCCTCTTTAGCAGGAGCCAATATCCTTTTGTGCTAATAGGCTTGTCCTCATTTGCTGCCTAATTGGACTATATAAAGCCAATAACAGGCGGGCTCTTATAGCCCGAAGCCAAAGCGCCAAAATCCGAGGGAAAGCGAGGAGGGGGCGGTGGCGCAGGCGGCTGCGGGGCCCGGCTCGGCTGCGCCTTCGCCTGCCTAATCCCATTTGCCATTGTACGCGCCCAATCGCCGTATACTCCCCGCATTTAACTTGGGTGACATTTTGATTTCATCATTAGCATCCGGCGCCGGATTGACGCAGCCCCAAGCCGGGGACTGCTCTTGCCGCCTCCTCCCCGGGAGCCGCAGCCGCCGCTGAGCCGCCGCGCTCCCTCGGTGCCGCTGCAGGGCCGCTCCCCGCCCCTCGGCCCCCTCCCCCATGCGAGCCCGCCCCGGCCGGGTCCTCACCCCGCCCTCCCGCTGCTGGATTTGCGCCCGGGGCGGCCCCGACTTTACACGAGACGCACATCAGCCTGTTCTTCGAACACCCGGTGCACAGAGACGCACAGCGACTCCTGCTCTGGGGAGGGAGGTGGGCAAGGCTCACTCTTCGGTGTCCCAAGGCCAAAGGCCAAGGCCACTCAGATTCCTGAGACCGCGGACGCAGGGCAACGACTTTCACCCCGACTCCCTTCCAGTCCACTGGACGGTGGGTGGGGCATCCAACTCCTTCTCTTCCAGGCCGCACCTTGAGCTTTAGCTTTAGGGAACACGCTGAGGTCGCCGGACCCCCAGAGGGCAGGAAAGTGCCGAGTCCACCGCAGATCAGTGCTCGCGCCCAGCCTCCTGGGCTGGCGCTGCTGGGCTCTCCAGCTGCGTGGGGGCAGCGGGCCCCTGCCAAGCCCCTTGGGGGCGGAGAAGAGGCAGCTGCGAGCGAGGATAACCCCGAGGTGACCCGGGCGGGCCCGGCCCGCCCCTTCCCCCTCCCGCAGGCCTGGCGGCTGGAAGCGGGTCCCCGAGCTGCAGGGGGGGAGAGGGAGGCGCGGGCTCCGGGCGCCGCGGCTGTCAGTGCGCTCGGGCCGGGGGCGCCGCCGACTCAGCGTCCCTTGCTCGCCTCCAGCGCTCGCCGGAGCGCTCCGAGTGCCTCTTTAGCAGGAGCCAATATCCTTTTGTGCTAATAGGCTTGTCCTCATTTGCTGCCTAATTGGACTATATAAAGCCAATAACAGGCGGGCTCTTATAGCCCGAAGCCAAAGCGCCAAAATCCGAGGGAAAGCGAGGAGGGGGCGGTGGCGCAGGCGGCTGCGGGGCCCGGCTCGGCTGCGCCTTCGCCTGCCTAATCCCATTTGCCATTGTACGCGCCCAATCGCCGTATACTCCCCGCATTTAACTTGGGTGACATTTTGATTTCATCATTAGCATCCGGCGCCGGATTGACGCAGCCCCAAGCCGGGGACTGCTCTTGCCGCCTCCTCCCCGGGAGCCGCAGCCGCCGCTGAGCCGCCGCGCTCCCTCGGTGCCGCTGCAGGGCCGCTCCCCGCCCCTCGGCCCCCTCCCCCATGCGAGCCCGCCCCGGCCGGGTCCTCACCCCGCCCTCCCGCTGCTGGATTTGCGCCCGGGGCGGCCCCCGACTTTGCGCCCCGTAGTTGAGTTCCGTTTATGGTCTGATTTCCGGCGCCCGTCGGCTCGCCCAGCCGCCCGCCTGTCCCGCTCCCTCCCTCCCGGGGACCCGGAGGAGAGGGGACCATGCCGGAGCCCGGGCCGGACGCCCCCGGCACCGCTAGCGCGCAGCCCCCACCGCCGCCGCCCCCGCCTCCCGCGCCCAAGGAGTCCCCGTTCTCTATCAAGAACCTGCTCAACGGAGACCACCATCGGCCGCCCCCGAAGCCGCAGCAGCCCCCACGGACGCTCTTCGCTCCAGCCTCTGCCGCCGCGGCCGCTGCCGCCGCCGCCGCCGCGGCGGCCAAGGGGGCCTTGGAGGGCGCCGCGGGCTTCGCGCTCTCGCAGGTGGGCGACCTGGCTTTCCCCCGCTTTGAGATCCCGGCGCAGAGGTTTGCCCTGCCCGCGCACTACCTGGAGCGCTCCCCGGCCTGGTGGTACTCCTACACCCTGACCCCCGCCGGCGGCCACCTCCCGAGACCTGAAGGTACCGACCTCTCTTTGAACTTTCGTTGTCTTCCCCACGAGCCTGTCCCTTCCAGGTCCGCACTGCGTCCCATCGCTGCCCTGCGACCCCTGCACCCCCAAACGCTGTGTGGTCAACTTGCTCGGTCCCCTGACTCGCAACCCCTGCCCGCGCGCTCTGTTGCGCTGCCCGGGAATCCAATCCCACTTGGTGAAAAAAGAAGTGGAGTTGGAGCCCGGGGCACGGCGCTTCCCGGGAACAGTGGCCTCGGGCACGGATGGGGAGGCTGGAGGTGGCTGGGACACAGGGACCTGACCTGGATGCAGGGAGTGACCGGGGTGTGCCCACGCGGCAGGCGAGTCTCTCGGGCTGCTGGCGTGGGAACGGAGGGAAAGAACGAAACCGGCCGTGCTGCCCGTTCCGGGTCGGCAGAAGGTTGCATGCCAGGGCGCGACGTCCTTCTTCTTGCCCAGCCGGGAAGGAGGCCCGCGGGAATGGTGAGGCCTCGAGGCCTGGGGCCCTGAGGCCGGCGGCCTCGCTGAGGGCTGTGTCCGTGTCCGTGTGTGTGTGTGTGTGTGTGTGTGTGTGTGTATGCGTATGCGTCCGTCTGTCTGTCTCTCCCCAGCCTCGGAGAAGGCCCTGCTGCGAGACTGTTCCCCCGCCTCGGGCACCGACCGCGACTCCCCCGAGCCGCTGCTGAAGACCGACCCCGACCACAAGGAGCTGGACTCCAAGAGCCCGGACGAGATCATTCTGGAGGAGAGCGACTCGGAGGAAGGCAAGAAGGAGGGCGAGGCGGCGCCGGGCGCGGCCGGGGCGAGCGTGGGGGCGGCGGCGGCGGCGCCGGGCACCGAGGACTGGAAGAAGGGCGCCGAGAGCCCCGAGAAGAAGCCCGCGTGCCGCAAGAAGAAGACGCGCACGGTCTTCTCGCGCAGCCAGGTCTTCCAGCTCGAGTCCACCTTCGACATGAAGCGCTACCTGAGCAGCTCGGAGCGCGCCGGCCTGGCCGCGTCGCTGCACCTCACCGAGACGCAGGTCAAGATCTGGTTCCAGAACCGCCGCAACAAGTGGAAGCGGCAGCTGGCGGCCGAGCTGGAGGCGGCCAACTTGAGCCACGCCGCGGCGCAGCGCATCGTGCGGGTGCCCATCCTCTACCACGAGAACTCGGCAGCCGAGGGCGCGGCGGCCGCGGCCGCCGGGGCCCCGGGGCCCGTCAGCCAGCCGCTGCTCACCTTCCCGCCCCCCGTGTACTACTCGCACCCGGTGGTCTCGTCCGTGCCGCTGCTCCGGCCCGTCTGAGCCCCGCGAGGGGAGGAGGAGGGAGCGCCCGGCCCCTTCCCAGACCCGGGAGGAGACTGGGCGGGCCAAGGGCGCCGAGACGTCCAGCGGCCTTCGGGAATGCGCGCTTCGGCTCGCGGCCCCGGCCTCCCCTCCCCCAGTGGGTAGCGTTTTGTAAGTATTTGCAATGCATTTTCGTGCAATTCACCCCTGATGGATTTGAGGCGCTTCACCTCTACGTTTGGTTTGGGTTTATATTAAGGGAAAGCAAGAAAAAGACAAAATTCCCAGGTCAACTCTTTCGGCTGGAAGCTTTTGTAAAATGTCCCATCCTCTTCCAACCCCCGCCCCCAATTTGCATTGCGCTGTGGCGTTTTGGTTTTATTTTTATAGAAGGAAAGTAAGCGCAAAGCCTGCACCCCCAGGTCACTCATTTTCTATAGAACTATTTTCAGAGAGGGAGAGAACTCACATTGTGGTACTTTTATTTTTGGGTCTCTGGGTGCGGTTCTTCCGCTCTGTTCCCAATCAATTATTCCCCAATTAACAGAATCTGGGCAGCTTCTCATAAGAACCCAGGCTCGGGCCGCCTTTCTCTCTCTGGCAGAGGTCTGTTGAAATTCGCTTCTTCATCAGTCCCTTTTTGTGACCGATGAATTCTCTGAGTGTTTAAAGGGAAAGGACCAGATAGCCCACGATCAGACTTCTGATTGTTGAAACATCTCCACATTTGGCCTGGTGTGGATGGTTTCATTTATTTGTAGCTTATATCTGGGGAATTTTATTGGTTGGTAAATTATAATTAATATCCCTATTGTTACTTTGTTCCCTGTTGTGAGAGAGTGATTTCACTATTTTGAAAAAGAAAAACTGTCTTTTATCCTTTCCCCCAGTCTCTTTTCCTCTCCCCTACCTTTCTGTTCTGCAGTAACTGTTGTACTTTTGACCTGTGCAATATTATACAAAATTTCCTGAGAGCCCTGCTTCTTTCTCTGTGAAGAGAAGCAGATATTTTCAATGTCTGACCCAGTCACTCGTTGTGAGGAGGAAATTAAGACGGAGAAAAGGGGGGAGGAAGGAGACAAGGATAGGTAGCAATGCTCCGAGGAGTAAGGTAGGCACACTGGAGCGCTTTAAGTGAAGGACAATCAATTTAGGAGAATTTTAACTTATTTGATAAATGTACAGATTTCTTGTAAAGTTCACCCTCAACTCTTCAGGGCTCCTGGCTCTGCCACCCAATCTGTTTCCTGTCTGTCCGCCACACCTGTTGTTCGGAGGGAGTTTGTCCCTCCCACCCGTCGCCCTCCCCTTTGCCAGGATTCAGTCCCTTTTTAAGAAAATGAGAAGGAAAAAAAAATCACAAAACATTGTTACACTTCATGTTGTCGTGAAATGGAAGTAATTAATTAAAAAGAACAGCGAAGCGTTCCCTATTGCCAGCGTGTGTAACTTTCGACGATTTTCCCCGGAGCAGGTGTCTCGGAACTCTGCCTCGCTCTCCGTCTGCCTCTGCAGACCGGCCGAATCCGACCTGGACGCACGTCCCTATAACCAGGAGGCGGCGGAGACAGAGGTGCTTTGTTCGCGACCCCAGCTGCTCTCTCCCCAGTATCGTCCGCCTCCTGAAACGCCCTTCCCTGCGAGCAAGGGAGGAATGCGGGGCGGAAGGGCTGAGGATCTGGGCTTATCTATTCGCGAAATTGAGCGCAGCGGCAGCCGCGAGCGGAGGCCACTGGTATTTCCGATCACAGCGCAGCCGCCTCGGACGAATCCCGTTCCCAGGCCGCGGGTCCTGTAGGAGCCTCGAGCTTCTGGGCAGAACACCCCTGGGCACTCTTGGCCCGAGTAGGGTCGGCTCCGGCGGCTGCCTCCGGGACGGAGGCGGGGGAGGGAAGAAGGGCGTGAACTTGGAGTTTAGCAGGGACCAGAGGCGGATCGCAAGGTCGGGCTGGGAGAGGGCGACCCCAGGGAGGCCAACCAGCCCTAGGGACGGCGGCTCCCGACTTCGGGTCGAGAACGCCTCCCAGGCCTGGAGGAACGGTGCCTCTCCGGGCGACTTGGGTGTGGGCAAGGTCACGGTGTGTCCGTGCGGGAGCGCAGAGAACACCCGACTCCGCGGCGGCAGCGACCGAGAGAACTCTTGTCTCCTCGCATTCAGATCCTTTTCCGTGTACCGCGCCAACGCCTCGCGGGCGCACGGTTTCTCTGGGTGTGCCACCCCGATTCCGAGAGCGCGGCGCCGGCGATTCCCACGCTCCTACCCGGCGCCCGCCTCGGCGCTCCGGTGGACCGCCTGCGGAGCGCGGGTCCGGAGAGAGGAAGCAGGTGCTGGTTTGCCAGCGCGGCGCGGGTACCTGCCTTAGGGTAGGTCGCCCCCACCCCGCTCCTGGCAGGGCGCGCCTGAAGCTGTGGAGTTTTAAGAAAATGAGAAGGAAAAAATCACAAAACATTGTTACACTTCATGTTGTCGTGAAATGGAAGTAATTAATTAAAAGAACAGCGAAGCGTTCCCTATTGCCAGCGTGTGTAACTTTCGACGATTTTCCCCGGAGCAGGTGTCTCGGAACTCTGCCTCGCTCTCCGTCTGCCTCTGCAGACCGGCCGAATCCGACCTGGACGCACGTCCCTATAACCAGGAGGCGGCGGAGACAGAGGTGCTTTGTTCGCGACCCCAGCTGCTCTCTCCCCAGTATCGTCCGCCTCCTGAAACGCCCTTCCCTGCGAGCAAGGGAGGAATGCGGGGCGGAAGGGCTGAGGATCTGGGCTTATCTATTCGCGAAATTGAGCGCAGCGGCAGCCGCGAGCGGAGGCCACTGGTATTTCCGATCACAGCGCAGCCGCCTCGGACGAATCCCGTTCCCAGGCCGCGGGTCCTGTAGGAGCCTCGAGCTTCTGGGCAGAACACCCCTGGGCACTCTTGGCCCGAGTAGGGTCGGCTCCGGCGGCTGCCTCCGGGACGGAGGCGGGGGAGGGAAGAAGGGCGTGAACTTGGAGTTTAGCAGGGACCAGAGGCGGATCGCAAGGTCGGGCTGGGAGAGGGCGACCCCAGGGAGGCCAACCAGCCCTAGGGACGGCGGCTCCCGACTTCGGGTCGAGAACGCCTCCCCAGGCCTGGAGGAACGGTGCCTCTCCGGGCGACTTGGGTGTGGGCAAGGTCACGGTGTGTCCGTGCGGGAGCGCAGAGAACACCCGACTCCGCGGCGGCAGCGACCGAGAGAACTCTTGTCTCCTCGCATTCAGATCCTTTTCCGTGTACCGCGCCAACGCCTCGCGGGCGCACGGTTTCTCTGGGTGTGCCACCCCGATTCCGAGAGCGCGGCGCCGGCGATTCCCACGCTCCTACCCGGCGCCCGCCTCGGCGCTCCGGGTGGACCGCCTGCGGAGCGCGGGTCCGGAGAGAGGAAGCAGGTGCTGGTTTGCCAGCGCGGCGCGGGTACCTGCCTTAGGGTAGGTCGCCCCCCACCCCCGCTCCTGGCAGGGCGCGCCTGAAGCTGTGGAGCCCAGAAGGGGGAGATGAGGAACCCGGAGGCGGCGAAGACCTCGGCGAGCACACCCCGGGCGCGTCCGCTGGGGAGCGCCTGCACGCGCCCCGAGGCCCTCTCCCAGAGCTCTCCAGTTGCCCAGGCCCCATCCACACGACCGATTCTACAGTGGCGGAAACGTCGAGTGTCGTTTTCTATGGATGGGAAACTGTCTCCAAATAAACTGCCATGCGTATTTACGGCAAAATTTAGCTTGGACCTCAGTGAAGACAGACCTGCCTTTATTTCCCTCTGGTTTGGGATAAAAACAAGGCATGTGTCACAGATGAAAAACAAACAGAAATTCGGGGGCCAAATATGTTGCCCCATGTGTTATCTGCAAACACGGTGATGCCTTTTACTGTTGGCAATACTAACCGCAGGCCAGGCCGATAACAGCTCATTAAAAACAATGTTGCAATAGCAAACACGTTCTTAGGTTTTACAGCCAGAACACGATGCTATCTAACGCCAAAAGACTTCTTTATTTGTGTTCGGATTCTAGAAAACGGTTCTTGACTGACCCAGTCTTTACAAAGTCGAGAAATAACTGGTCCCCACAGGCTCAGTTGGTTCTTTGTCCCTGTCCCTCCCTTTGAGGACCCCCGTTGCCCTAGGCCAGAGAGCCCCTCCCAGGAGCCAAGGTGCTTTGCTTGCCTTGGGGGAGGAACGTGGCTGGACTGTGGCCTGGGACTGGCCGGTGATGTGAGCCTAAAAACCTGCCCAGTCAGGAAAGGACTGATTCGCTTCTGTCGCGTGGGTCGTGCTATTTCTCAGGGTCCGCTTCTGGGGGGTTTCTGGGGAACTCGCATTCAGATCCTTTTCCGTGTACCGCGCCAACGCCTCGCGGGCGCACGGTTTCTCTGGGTGTGCCACCCCGATTCCGAGAGCGCGGCGCCGGCGATTCCCACGCTCCTACCCGGCGCCCGCCTCGGCGCTCCGGGTGGACCGCCTGCGGAGCGCGGGTCCGGAGAGAGGAAGCAGGTGCTGGTTTGCCAGCGCGGCGCGGGTACCTGCCTTAGGGTAGGTCGCCCCCCACCCCCGCTCCTGGCAGGGCGCGCCTGAAGCTGTGGAGCCCAGAAGGGGGAGATGAGGAACCCGGAGGCGGCGAAGACCTCGGCGAGCACACCCCGGGCGCGTCCGCTGGGGAGCGCCTGCACGCGCCCCGAGGCCCTCTCCCAGAGCTCTCCAGTTGCCCAGGCCCCATCCACACGACCGATTCTACAGTGGCGGAAACGTCGAGTGTCGTTTTCTATGGATGGGAAACTGTCTCCAAATAAACTGCCATGCGTATTTACGGCAAAATTTAGCTTGGACCTCAGTGAAGACAGACCTGCCTTTATTTCCCTCTGGTTTGGGATAAAAACAAGGCATGTGTCACAGATGAAAAACAAACAGAAATTCGGGGGCCAAATATGTTGCCCCATGTGTTATCTGCAAACACGGTGATGCCTTTTACTGTTGGCAATACTAACCGCAGGCCAGGCCGATAACAGCTCATTAAAAACAATGTTGCAATAGCAAACACGTTCTTAGGTTTTACAGCCAGAACACGATGCTATCTAACGCCAAAAGACTTCTTTATTTGTGTTCGGATTCTAGAAAACGGTTCTTGACTGACCCAGTCTTTACAAAGTCGAGAAATAACTGGTCCCCACAGGCTCAGTTGGTTCTTTGTCCCTGTCCCTCCCTTTGAGGACCCCCGTTGCCCTAGGCCAGAGAGCCCCTCCCAGGAGCCAAGGTGCTTTGCTTGCCTTGGGGGAGGAACGTGGCTGGACTGTGGCCTGGGACTGGCCGGTGATGTGAGCCTAAAAACCTGCCCAGTCAGGAAAGGACTGATTCGCTTCTGTCGCGTGGGGGTCGTGCTATTTCTCAGGGTGCAAGAGGCAGGAAGCACAGAAGCTGCTCCCTGAGCAGGAACCCGGCTCCACAGCAAGCCTGTGTGTTTCTGGGGGGAGAGGCCAAGAGAGCACTTGGTGGGACTGAGCTAGCCTGGGGCCATCTCCCTTTGCACAGAATGCTTCTGTAGGTGCTGCCTCAGGGGCAATTGCCAGCAGCTGCAGGACAGGGACCCCTCAGCAGAAGGAACTATGTGGCGAGCGAAGCTTCTCCACGGCTTTTCATGGCGGGAAGCCAGACCACCTCGAGCCCCCCAACCCAAGACACAGAGCCACCGCTCTGACTTTATGCTCTCAGCTTCCCTCCCTTCAGATCGTGGACCCAGCCTTCTCTCCCATCCTAACTTCAGATCCTTCCCTGTCGGCACCCCAGCTAAGTCAATGCAGTGGCTTCAGCTTCCCGGCTGAGTCCTTTCTGTCTCACCCAAACAGACACACGGGCAAACAATACACAGGATACATTTGCACAAACAGGTGATTTAAAACACTCTCTCCCTCTACCCCCTTGAGTTAGACCTCATAACCAGGGGCGAACTGGTTAGACGCCATATCCAGGGGCTCCTAGGGCCCCATCCGTGTATGTGCTTAGCATCACATATGTACTATGATCGTAATCACAACAGCACAGACGCAGAACCTTGCGGAAAGGGTTGGGTAGGGAGCGAGGTGGCGCTCCAACCTCTGCTGCAGGAAGCTTGAAATTCTCTGGGCAGAGGTTTTTCAGCCAGAACACGATGCTATCTAACGCCAAAAGACTTCTTTATTTGTGTTCGGATTCTAGAAAACGGTTCTTGACTGACCCAGTCTTTACAAAGTCGAGAAATAACTGGTCCCCACAGGCTCAGTTGGTTCTTTGTCCCTGTCCCTCCCTTTGAGGACCCCGTTGCCCTAGGCCAGAGAGCCCCTCCCAGGAGCCAAGGTGCTTTGCTTGCCTTGGGGGAGGAACGTGGCTGGACTGTGGCCTGGGACTGGCCGGTGATGTGAGCCTAAAAACCTGCCCAGTCAGGAAAGGACTGATTCGCTTCTGTCGCGTGGGGGTCGTGCTATTTCTCAGGGTGCAAGAGGCAGGAAGCACAGAAGCTGCTCCCTGAGCAGGAACCCGGCTCCACAGCAAGCCTGTGTGTTTCTGGGGGGAGAGGCCAAGAGAGCACTTGGTGGGACTGAGCTAGCCTGGGGCCATCTCCCTTTGCACAGAATGCTTCTGTAGGTGCTGCCTCAGGGGCAATTGCCAGCAGCTGCAGGACAGGGACCCCTCAGCAGAAGGAACTATGTGGCGAGTGAAGCTTCTCCACGGTTTTTCATGGCGGGAAGCCAGAGCAGCTGGAGTCCCCTAACCTAAGACACAGAGCCACCGCTCTGACTTTATGCTCTCAGCTTCCCTCCCTTCAGATCGTGGACCCAGCCTTCTCTCCCATCCTAACTTCAGATCCTTCCCTGTCGGCACCCCAGCTAAGTCAATGCAGTGGCTTCAGCTTCCCGGCTGAGTCCTTTCTGTCTCACCCAAACAGACACACGGGCAAACAATACACAGGATACATTTGCACAAACAGGTGATTTAAAACACTCTCTCCCTCTACCCCCTTGAGTTAGACCTCATAACCAGGGGCGAACTGGTTAGACGCCATATCCAGGGGCTCCTAGGGCCCCATCCGTGTATGTGCTTAGCATCACATATGTACTATGATCGTAATCACAACAGCACAGACGCAGAACCTTGCGGAAAGGGTTGGGTAGGGAGCGAGGTGGCGCTCCAACCTCTGCTGCAGGAAGCTTGAAATTCTCTGGGCAGAGATGCGTCAGGTTCTCTCCTCACCAGCCACCTGGGACACACTGTGGGGTGTGAGCTGCCATCACCCCACCGCAGACTGAGCTGCCATCACCCCACCGCAGACCCCGGAGTCCTGTGGGCGCGGGTCTCATTCAGAGCCGGGCCCCACTGTGCGGGACTCTGAGCACTTCGAGCATCTCCAAGGCCCTGGGAGACCAGAGAGCAAGCTCTCCAGCTGTTTCTGTTGGCAACACAGATGTATTTCTTTTATTTGGTAGTAAATAGAGCGGTGTGTATACATCAAACAAGAGCAAGACAGATACAGACTGGCCCTCCCCACTACTGGACGCTCATTTTGAGCCAGGACGTCCCTTGGCAGGTACTGGCACGCCAGAGCCCCAGAGTGCGCGCTGGAGGGTAGAGCGGGGAGAAAGCGGAGGAGGCACGAAGGTCGGTGGGATTTGCTTTCTCTTCCGCAAGTGCACGCCGGGGCAGCCTAGGCCCGGGCGATGGGAGTTGGGGTCAGAGCTATGGGGGCCCAGAGGGCTGTGCAGCCCTCCACTCGCGAAGGTTTGGCGAGAGCTGGCGTTGTTGGGCTGCCTGAGCCGGGACCAATCGCTCCTGCTTCTACTGGTGGGGCGGCACCTGAACCTCCCTGAAGCCCTGCGGGGACGGGAGAAGTTGCCGGGAACCTCCCTGCCCGCTTCCAGGGCTCCGTTTTGCTCCACCCCGCGCGCATGTCCACGCCCCAGGCCCTGAGACCTATCCTAGAGGTTTCTTCCTCTTCGGGATCCTAAAGTAGAGGGCAGAGCCTCTAGGAAAAGACCCTTCCGCTGGGTCACGGTGACGGGGGCAGGGTGTAAAAAACCGTGAGCTCCATGGAAATCCTCACGTGGGGTCCACAGCACAGCCGGGGAAGCCCCTGGGAGGTCGCCCTCCAGGGCACTTACACCTGGCCAGGCAGAGCCTCTCCTCGCCCCTCCTCCCGGCTTCCCGCCCACTCTCCGCTCACCCACCCCCGCCCAGCATGCAGGCAGTCTCTGCCTTTTGGGGTCTAGCGGTCCGTTTGTCTGGGCACACGCAGCTCGCCGAGTGCATGTGCACCTGTCCGGGTGTGCAGGGCGAATAGTGATCGTTTGACCCACGAATATTTGGGAGGGTGCTGGGAGTGGATGGCAGAGGAGAGAAAAGGACCGTCGAGACAACCGGGCCTGCTCTCGTTTGGAGCCCCGCTTGGCGCCTCGGACCCGGATCTTGAAGCGGGGCGCCGTAGCATCTCCAAGGCCCTGGGAGACCAGAGAGCAAGCTCTCCAGCTGTTTCTGTTGGCAACACAGATGTATTTCTTTTTTTTGGTAGTAAATAGAGCGGTGTGTATACATCAAACAAGAGCAAGACAGATACAGACTGGCCCTCCCCACTACTGGACGCTCATTTTGAGCCAGGACGTCCCTTGGCAGGTACTGGCACGCCAGAGCCCCAGAGTGCGCGCTGGAGGGTAGAGCGGGGAGAAAGCGGAGGAGGCACGAAGGTCGGTGGGATTTGCTTTCTCTTCCGCAAGTGCACGCCGGGGCAGCCTAGGCCCGGGCGATGGGAGTTGGGGTCAGAGCTATGGGGGCCCAGAGGGCTGTGCAGCCCTCCACTCGCGAAGGTTTGGCGAGAGCTGGCGTTGTTGGGCTGCCTGAGCCGGGACCAATCGCTCCTGCTTCTACTGGTGGGGCGGCACCTGAACCTCCCTGAAGCCCTGCGGGGACGGGAGAAGTTGCCGGGAACCTCCCTGCCCGCTTCCAGGGCTCCGTTTTGCTCCACCCCTCGCGCATGTCCACGCCCCAGGCCCTGAGACCTATCCTAGAGGTTTCTTCCTCTTCGGGATCCTAAAGTAGAGGGCAGAGCCTCTAGGAAAAGACCCTTCCGCTGGGTCACGGTGACGGGGGCAGGGTGTAAAAAACCGTGAGCTCCATGGAAATCCTCACGTGGGGTCCACAGCACAGCCGGGGAAGCCCCTGGGAGGTCGCCCTCCAGGGCACTTACACCTGGCCAGGCAGAGCCTCTCCTCGCCCCTCCTCCCGGCTTCCCGCCCACTCTCCGCTCACCCACCCCCGCCCAGCATGCAGGCAGTCTCTGCCTTTTGGGGTCTAGCGGTCCGTTTGTCTGGGCACACGCAGCTCGCCGAGTGCATGTGCACCTGTCCGGGTGTGCAGGGCGAATAGTGATCGTTTGACCCACGAATATTTGGGAGGGTGCTGGGAGTGGATGGCAGAGGAGAGAAAAGGACCGTCGAGACAACCGGGCCTGCTCTCGTTTGGAGCCCCGCTTGGCGCCTCGGACCCGGATCTTGAGAGCTGGGCTGCGCCTGTTCCGGAGCTTATCTCTCCTTTGGAAGTACCCTGGAGGCTCCGTGGGTGGGAGCTGCAGCTTCTGCGAAATCGCAGCTGGTGTCCGTTGATCCGCTAGGGATCTTTCCGCACCCTTCTGCCTCCAGGATCGTGTAGCACTTCAGCGTGTGTCGGACACGAGAGACAAGATATAGTTGGAGGCAGCGGGCCTCCTCGGACAGTTCCCAGGAGATGCACACTTGTTGTACTCGCCCAGGTCCCTTCCTGGACTGCTGCTCCAGGCGATGCGTCTTCGCGACGGTACTGCCCCAGATCCCTGCTGCCGGGTTCCTAAAGGACCCCTTCTGGTTGCAGTGGACCGAGAGGAGCGAGAGTTGGGGCAGAAGCATAGAGCTGGAGAGCGAGAAGGCGCCGAGCGCGCACTGCGCCCATCATTTAGTCAGGAGTGGCTAGGTGGAGTCACCGGGTGTGCCTCCCCGGAGCGCTGAAGTCTTCAAGAAAAAGA